>JASDQU010299441.1:12179-22223 GCA_032191745.1 Picea mariana
GATCATTTAGATAATGGAATTGCAAGAGTTGGACAAGCCCTTGTTGGCCTTGCTGAAAGTAACTTAATTAATAAAATGCTTTAGAAAGCTACTTCTCTGATTGAATTCCTGTTGTCTGGTTGCATAAAGACTTGTGAGCATGATGCCAAGGAGAAAAGTAACAATGAGAAGGATTTTTGTTCCATAAACCTTGTCATTGGTTGTTGTGTAAAGAACTTGATGCAAACCTATAGATTGTAACGCTTACCAATGATGGATTACTTGAAGCGGTTGCTTAAGTAAGTTTGGTTACATGTCGGATTGTGTAAGAAGCTAAATAGTGAAGGATAGGGTGGTGTTTTGGTAAATTCATGGAAATCGCTTTATGACAGATGACCCCCCAAAAAAATTAAGGTCCGTGAATCTAAGTGAAACCGGTGTTTATATTTTCAGCAAACGGGGATTGCAGTTAACTAATTGTACCTTATTTAAGTTTGGATATCTCGTCGTTTAATAAATTTAAAGGGAGCTTTGGGTCCGAGATTTTTCAGTGAGTCGTACTCATGGTTGGCCAATGTCTGGGTCCTTCTTACTCGCACCTTCCTGGAGGACGCTTGTTCATATTAGTATTGTACAAGGTCGTAATCATCTCATTGTCGGGTAAGTCTTGCCGGTTGTCAGGTGGCGACTTAGAGTCACGTGAGACCGTACTTCTACACGCGCACACACCTTAACACACACAAAAAAAATAAATTGCACCCGTTAAAATAATTATGGTTATAACGAGGAGGGTCATTACATTTATCAAAAGTTTAATGGAGGGTTTGTCGGTTTTATTGTGGGAGGTATGTTGAAAAGGTAATGTGACTACTAATAATTATTTTTGTTTTATATAAGATTGTACCATATTGTGGGAGTTAGATATATTTCTTTGCTTAAAATTTATACCACATAACAACATCTATTTCACATCCTTATAGATTGACACCAATTAATGAATAAGTGAAATATAAATTAGGATGAATCACTCTTTTTATGGATAATATGATGTCAGTGATGCTCTAACCAAGGAGAACACACCATGTAGTGAAATAGTTTTATGATAATATTATGTTGTAAGAAAATAAATACTCTAACTATTGCATTTGTGTTGTGAATAATTTTGTTATAACCATGATGATATTTCACTGCAAGTTAACAACTATTCTACTCTCATCATGTGTAGCAAGGAAATAAACATCACTTATTATAAATTTCCAAATTGCATATTCAATATCACTAAAACCTGATTGCATATTGTATAAATTGGCGTGTTGTAATTTTCAAGTTTTATATACTTAATATTACTTAAACCTGGAAACATTTATTTATCTATTATGATTTCCAATTTTCATATTTAATTTCATTGAAAAATTATTTATCTATTATAATTTCCAATTTGCATATTTAATTTCACTAAAAAAATCCATAGTCATCATGACTATACCATATTTTAGATTTGGTTTCATTTAACATGCAAACAAAATTAAGTAATATTTTCCACCCTAAATAATGGTTATATATTGGAATTAATTACTATGGATTGCTCTATTTTAATAATAAAATAAAGGAACAAAACCAAATCCCTCAGAAGGAATCTAATTCAAAATTAGTCTTTAAAAACATACAATTAATTATTACCAAATCTCTAAATCTTCAACAAAAATATTATTAAATTCAATTATATTAACAACTATGTCTCAAAAAAGAATTCCTATTGTAGAATACTAGAGACTACATAATTGTTTGATATCACTAAATTTCCCTATTACACGGAGTGTTTCTACAAGAGTAAGTACAAAATACTCCATGGAAGCATTTGAGAAAAAAATGGACAATTAGCTTCTTATTTTTGTTGGAGCTAGGGTTATGCTTACTTAAAACTTATGGATTAATGCGGGACTTGTCAATGGTGCCCTTGGGGTAGTTGAAATTATTGTGTTTAATCCAACAACATCCCCTCCTAAACCTTCCACATATGTTTTAATAAGATTTGATAACTATATAGGAGTTCAATGGGATGAATTATTCCCTCAGACGATTCCTATTATACCTATTGAAATAGATAATAATAGACAAATTTCAGTGAGACTTGCTTGGGGATTGAGAATTCATAAGTCTTGTGGATTGAAATTAGAGAAGACAACTATTAATATTCAAAAGAAAGAGAAGCAAGGTCTCATTTTTACTGCAATATATCGAGTTAAAGATTTGTGTGGCCTTCTATTTCAACCTCCATTTCCATATGATCAATATGAAAATATGGGAAAGTGTGTCGGTGTGTCTAAGAGAAAAGATGAAGAAGATAGGTTCACATCAATTAATATGTAGTATATGAGTTATTCAATATTTTTTTCAAATCACTTCTTAATGATATGATGTAGTATATAAGTTATTCAATATCTTAATCATTCCATCTTTTTTATTATTCAACATCTTCGTCACTAAACATTGTTACTTCATTACTATTCATATTCATAATGATGTAAATTTCAAAGTATCAAGTTCATATAAAACACATACATATATATAATGATTATCATCTAAAAATTTCAAGCTACTGTCCGCGATTGAATTCAGCATAGATCCATCTTAACTATGGATCTATCACACTTCAAGAAGGATCAAATCCCTCAAGGTGAAAATATTTTCTCAATATTTTCACTCTAAAATGAGTTTTTCACCTCGAGGAATTTGATCCTTCTCGACACATGATAGATCCAGAGTTAAGATGGATCTGCGTTGGTTTAAAATCAAATTCAAGATGAGTCAAAAACCCTATATTACATAGGATGTATCTCCAAAATTGTAATGACCCGGAAGTTGAAATTTGTACCATAGATACCTTGATATGTCTTCTAAATAAAATCCAAGATTCACTATCTGAATCATCCAAAAAAAAACGTGATAGAAAACATGTTGAGATGACTTTATTGGAGAAGAAAAACCCTAGGATCAATTCTCTAGTACCAAATGTCATTTTACAAATACTTAAATTATCACAACAAACTAGAAGTACACACCATGTACAAAAATGTGAGTGCGGAGAAAAGGTTATGTACCAAATGCTTAAAATATCATAACAGGACAAAAGTACACATCATGTGCACCAATGTGAGTGTGGATAACAACTCCTATATATATGTATGTATGTATGTATGTATGTATGTATGTATGTATGTATGTATAAGAGAGAGAGAGAGAGAGAGAGAGAGAGAGAGAGAGAGAGAGAGATGAGTTACCTAATAATTCATTAAAGAATTGGAGAACCTTCTCCAAATAACCAAATGCATTCATACATCACAATTCACATGTCCTTAATAATGAATACATTATCTTTATATAAAGCTATTCATACCTACACATGAGACCCCTTTATTATTAGGCCAACCCTATTACATATATATTTACACCTTACATGTACATTTATCCCCATATATTCCCCCCTTGGGGTCATATCATATACATTTAACCCTATATATGTCTCCCTTGGGTCATAACATAGGAGCTCAACAATCCTTGATTCCTCTATTTATCAAATAGAGAATTAAAAAAACACCATATCTGTGTTTATAATCTCTATATTATGTTGGATTTCTAAACCTGAGTGTGGATGAATAGATCATAAATTTGAGCTTGTAGAAATAAGGTCTATGAAATTGGATTTGAGTGATGGCGGTGTCTAGTGAAGAGAAAAGAGACACTATCATAATTTATGAATTTATTTAAATCTTTGTTGCAATGGTTTATTTGTATATGTAGGAGATATGATTTGTAAACTACCATGGATATTCCACTAGATAGTTCATCATAAAATATCTAATAAAATACTAAAATATTTTTTGTGAAGGTTAATTTCGTTTATATCTCATATTTTTTTATTAATGGTTTTCTTCTTAAAAATTATGAAAGAGTTGAAATGAAAAACACAAAGAAACTGAAATAAATACCCATACACCATCCACAAATAAAAATAATATATAACCTAGGAAAACTAATACGAGAGAAAACCTAGGTAGAAGTTGCTTTKCTCTCTTTTATTAAAATGCAATTACAAAGAAAGATACACTCTCTATGGAGTTTCCTTTGAAAGTATGGCCGATATGAATACTACAAAATCTCTCCTCCTCTACTATGCTCTCAAAATACCACTCCTAGGTTCTCTGCTCAACTATGCAAGAAATGCAATGCTAATGATTGGAACCCCTTCTCCTAGTGGCTCAGTATTTAACATTTCCCAATAGCCATCTGGGGGTAGGGTTTTGAATTCCTCAACCCTCAATTATGATAAGGTTTTGGACCTTCTAGAATATTCTTGAAATTCCATACGTGTCTAGCCCATATGTTTGATTAATGGTGGTTGACGTGGCATCTACTCGTACAATGGTGGTCTACATGGTAGGTCAACTTGTGAGAGGCATACCATTTTCATACAAGCTCTGATTAGAACATGTTTTTCATCGTTGGAAATGTATTGATGTGTATAATAGCATTAATGGATATAAGCTAAGGATAAAACCATTTTGATGCCCAAAAATTCCATTTCATTCCTCAAAATGGATTCAAAAAGTTTCAAACCACAATTTTCCAAATGGGGACCCACAATTAAAATGACCGTGTAAGATAATTCCTCCAATTTTTTCCACTATAATATCATAGATATATACGAAAAATAATATAATGATCCAATACAGATAATACCTCCCTATTTAGGGAGGATTTTGGTTCCCAAAGAGTTTTATTGAATGAGATGAGGAAATATTTCCTTGAGCTTCTCCATGGAGTACAACTTTGCTTTTCCTGGAAGTTGTCCTTTCAAAACAATATTCCAAAGGTCATGTTGTCCATGTCTTGTAGTTTTGGACCACTTCTACAAAATGGTGTCCTCTTCCAACTCTTCTATAGAATCTAGTGCTAATTCCTCTATGGAAGGGAGGACCTTCTCCTAGTCCTCCTGATCCAACATGGAAGGCTCATAGAGTTTGAGATTCTCCACATTCACTACTCAGTATATGTGCATGTATGGGGGTGGACTGAGTCTATAGGTATTATCTCCCACCTTCTCCAATATACTCAAATGTCCATACCAAAAATCCTTGAGCTTCTTACCATGAACATGCACTCTTTCCTTGTTCAGTTGTAACCAAACTCTGTCTACCACTTTGAATCACTTCTTGGTTCTATGTTGGTCATGTCTAGCCTTGTATTTTTCCTATGACTTACTCAATGTCTCTTGCACTTGGAAATGTATTTTTGTAATATTCTCAACAATGTTTTCTTATCTTAATGCATCTCATGTGGGGTCCTCCCTCGCTCCTCCTTACTTTCCATATACAACATCCAAGGGTGAAGGTGGAAAATATCCAAAGCAAGTTTCAAAAGGAGACTTAAGGACTGCTCTATTATAACAATGTTTATGTAGATCAAATTTTCATCCTAGGTATTCAGATGCTTCTAATTGTAATCCCTAAAAATATACACCAAATTACTATTGATTACTTCTCTTTTCCCATCTATCTATGGATGGAATGTTGTAGATCTCTTAAACTTAGTCTCCATCTTCTTGCACAATATAGTCCAAAAATGTAACTAATAAATATGGTATCCTTATATAAGATGATGCTCCTTTGTATCCAAAAGTGCACCCATAACTATTCAAAGAACATGTTTACTACTTCTTGTCCTTCGATGGTATTTTTATAAGGAATGAGAATGCACATCTTGTTGAACCTGTCAACAAACATAAGCAAATAGTCATGTCCTTTCCTAGTTGTTGGTAAAACTCCCACAAAATCCATGGAAATACTTACCCAAGATCAAGTGGGTACAAGTAAGGGATGGTATATACCTTCCTTCATATTATTGGGATTGTTAGTAAAACCAAGTATAAATCCTCTAATCTATGATGCTACATCTCAATTCATTCTGTACTAGTACACAAACCTCTGTAAGTTGGAAACTGTCTTCCCAACACCAAAATGTCCTACAAACGTGGAGGTGTGAGCCTCTTTGATAAGTTGTAGCCATTAACCTTTAGGGAAATAGAGCTTGTCAATATTGTAGAGTAACCCATTCTGGAAATGATAATCAACCTTGTCATCACCTTCTTTTGTATGAATTTTGCTTTGTAGGTGTTGAAACATATCCTTCAAGTCCTCACCTTTTCTATATGCCTCTCAATATGCATCATGGGTAAAAGGATCCATATGCATTAGATTTCCCCAAGTTGTAATCTTGGATGTGGGTGGCCTTGAAATCATGTTTTCCAATCTGTTTGTGTTTCCCTTGTTACATTTTACGAATAGATGAAATTATTGTAAAACACCATCCACTTGTAATGTATGGTTTTTTGTAGATTACTTTAGGCCTACAAATCCTATAGAGGAAGGTGATATGTCTGTATGATGGTCTCCTTTCCCATCATATAGTGATTCCACTTCTTTGTAGATTGAACCAAGGAATAAAGTTCCTTGTCATAGGTAGGGTAGTTGAGAACTACCCCATGAAATATTTCAGAATGATAGCATATAGGCCTTCCTCCTTGCATCAAAACTTTTCCCATGGCATACCCACTTGCATATATCTCCACTATGAAAGTATTTTGAAATTTTGGTAATGTGAGAACTCATGCTTAAGTGATTTTTATTTTATCTCATCAAAATCCTTCTACCGATTATTCTCCCACTAGAAACTCTTACCACTAACTGTTACAGTGTGGAATGGTGAAACTACTGCTAAAAATAAGGTTATGAACTTATGCAAGTACTTTTATTCTCTAATTAAAATCCTAACTTTAGTGACATTTTTAGGAACTAGCCATTTCATGATTCCCTCCATCTTTGCAAGATCTATCTTGAGCTTCGCTCCACTGATAACATACCCAAAATACACCAAAGACTACTAAGAAAACAGATAGTTCTTGAGGTTAGCTAGAAGCTGGTGCTTCTTTAGAGTGTCTAGCACCTACATGAGATGTGAGATGTGATCTTCCCAGGTAGCACTATAAAACAATATATCATCCAAATATACTATAACAAATGTATCTAGATATGGATGTAATACATCATTGATTGGTCTCATAAATGTAGCTAGTTCTTTACATAGACAAAATGGCATGACCAACCATTTATACAATCCTTTCATTGTCTAGAAGGAAGTATTCTAGGTGTCTTCTTGCTTGATGCATACCTAATGGTATCCTGATTTGATATCTAACTTGGTGAAATATTTTTGTGTTGCAACAGATCTAATAGATCATTAATCTTGGGTAGAGGGTATCGATGTTTCAGTGTAATATTGTTCAATGCTTTGTAATCAATACACATTTTCCAAGTACCATCCTTATTTCGTACAATTGTGAGGTTCCTAATCGAATCTCATCCTGCTCCAACAACTATTGCAACTACTTCTTCACTTCATTGTTTTCCAGAATGGATTGACTATACAACCCAATATTTGACAATGGGGAGTTTGAAAATAACTATATTTCATGATCTACTTCCCTCTTGGTTGGTAGCCTTTTAGGCTCCTATAACACTCCTATCTATGCTTGTATTAAATCATCCAACTAATGTTTCTTCTCTTTAGTACACCCCTCTAGGAATTCCTTTACTCTTATCAGGTCATCCTTAGTATGATTTTCTCTTAAGAAAAGTAAAACATATTTCTTACTGGAACTAATCAAATTCTTGGCTTGGTTGGAACTTAACAGTGAGATCTTTGACTTTCCTTTATGCATGTTGATGATGTAGGACTTACCAAGCTTGATTAGTTGGTACTCGTTGAATCTCTCCATGGATATTTCATCTCTCATATACATGTAGGCACTTCCAAATACTACTCCATGTGCGTGAATGGGTACTATGCCCAATTACACTTCATCAATAAAATCAAAACTTACAACAAATTTAATCTTACATTGTTTCATTACCTTGATCTCTACATCCTTGTGTACCCATCCCAATGCATATGACCTAGTATGATCATGAACCTCCAATCCAAGTTTGTTTACCATATTCGTTATTATGAGATTATCCTGTGAACTAGAGTCGAATAGGGAGTTTATGTTGGTCTTCTTGAACTGGATATTGATGTGCAAGAGTTTGGTCATCTCCTTCTCTTCCGGGTGATGAGGGATACTCATATTCACCTCATTTCGTACTGATGTGTAGGAAACATTCTCATCCACATCGAAGTTTCTTTCAACCTAATTGCTCGAATTCTTGGCTAGAATATTCTTTTTTCTTTTCATCCTTCTTGAGGTTCTTCGGGTTCAACTATGGATGTAGTTTCCAACAATTTTCCTCAATGTTCCCATCAATATTGTAGTGGTTATAATGGTTTCTAGGATCCTTTCACGGATGTGCACTAGTTGTTTTATTCTATCCTTTTCCACTTTCCACTTCTTATTCCCCTCCTTGGAAGTTTTCTGATGCTCTTTCTGCTTGGAACGACTTGGCTTCCCTTTATTGTGGCCTATGTTTTCCAGATAGTTTTCCTGTACACATGCCTTTTCCACCATCCTTGGCATAAAAAGAATCACTTTATTTCATATATGTCTCTGTAGACCCCACAAGTACTTGAGGAGTACATATAGGTTATTGAGAGAGATATCGAAGATGATGACCATATTTATAAACTCGGTGGTGTACTCATATACACTCTTCCCTTGATTCTTTCTGAAGTAATTCCACTAGATCCATTGGTCCTCTATATATGTGATAGGGTAGAATTGGGACCCAATAAGGGATTTGAATTCCTCCCACCTAGTTACTAGTGGATCACCATCGATCCTAAGTGTTTTTTAATGGATTTATGTTAGGGTCCTAACTCGCACATAGGTAGAACAATATATTTGTATGTAATAAAGGTCAATATTAATAATGCCTTTCAATAAAATAGAATAAGGAGGATGTAAGAAGACCTAATAGAATCTTCCGCTTCTAGAAGGATCTTCCTCTAGATGCTTCTTTTTAGTATAAGTAGGAGTCGAGGGTATGAGAACCCTAGCTTGGATATTATTATAATAGAGCTCTGCTCAATTGGAGGTTTCCCCCTTGAAGAGGCTCGTGAACATTTCTTTCAGATTCAAAGTGTTATTTCTGTTGTTATTCTTATATCATTCCATTGTTATTGTGGTGAATGTTCTGGTTATATTATTGTTATTTTGCCATTACTAGCATTTTATTTCTGTTCTCCATACATTTTATATCTAGTATATTACAAGTGGTATCAGAGCACTCTCCTTAGTAGAAAGTGTGGGTTAAATTTTCAGGGTAGAGACATATTTCGACGTCTTTAAGCCACAGAGATATGTTGTTACATGCATAAACCCGTGATTGAGGGATTCATACACATAGGAAATACAAGTGGTACCTAAGCGCACATCTGTTGGCCACCCTTATAACCCCTATTGGTACCCCTTCGAGTGGTAGCGCATCAGACAACACCTGTGTACAGATCGGCCTAGATTACCTGAATCCCTCTTTAGATAAATCGATTGGTCGCCTAACTGCTATAGTGTCACCGAGAATAGCACTCGGGAAGATACTCTCTAGTCCCTGGGTAGTCGGGTAGTACGGCTAAGGGTACGGTCTATCCTCCTTAGTTAGTGGCATGAGATATTGGGCCGAGTACTACTGTTGGACCCGACACGCATATCAGAGAGCTATAGCATAGGGCAAACCCTTGTCTGTAGAACCCTTGAATACCTAACCCTTGGGGACAGAAACATAAACAAATTAAAACGGACAAGATCTATTGCCACGCAACTCTATTCAAGTTGCCAAATAAATACACATTTCTTTCTGGTTAATCATTTGGGCATTTCCTCTGTGCAGTATTCTTCAAACCAGATGTTAAAAAAAAAAAAAAAAAAACTGGAAATTTTTTCACCATTATTTCAGACCTATTCCATTGGATTCATCTCTTCTCCCTTATCACATTCATCCATATCATTTTTTCGCCAAAATTTTTTTTTACCCCGCCCGTCCCTTTTCAGTTCCCCCATCCTCATGGCCCATACTC
>JASDQU010299443.1:0-13958 GCA_032191745.1 Picea mariana
AGCCAACCTTCTCATTTCTGCAAAGATACTAGTGGGTAACGCTGTCAGCTCTGGCCACCAAGCCAAGGTAGTGTCCTCTTCGTCAGACCTAGTAGTAAAAAAGAAATAAAGAAGGATAAGGCAATAAAGGGCTTGGAAAAAATGCATCCATGACGGGTACATCTCGCCTCCTACAAAGGCACCCACAGACAACACCAGCCCTTGGTCTTACTGTGACTGGACATCCCTAAAACCATATCACCTCATTACACATGGCTTGAATAATCCTTTGAGGAAACTTTCCATTACTTATGGGTATTAGCCAAATAGGTTGTCTTATTGGTCTCCTTAGCTTTGTATAGTAGATCTGTGTAATGTCTTTGAGCTCTTAGATGATTTGATAGGGATTTCATGCATATGTTTGATAACTTTAATAATGAGATATGATTTACATTGCTATGATGTCTAGGACTGATGAGCCCATGGAGGGCGTAGTCTTTGATGTGCAGGACCATGCCTAGCAGACAGGTACCAGAGGATCAGTGCACATGGGGAGATGATTAGCTCGGACCTCCATGGGGCTGAAGAGCCCATCAGATGGTTGCTGGGATGGCAGAGGCAGGACAGAGTTGTGACGAGCCCTTGCATTGAGGAGAAGAAGGACGCCCTCATCAAGACGTTTTGGCAGAGATTGACCTATGGGGGATCAACCCCTGCAGGTGGTATGATGGCTTTGATGGGCAGGATGCCACCAGGGTAGACTGGACGTTTCCTGGAGGATGTGGCAGCGTGTTTGGACCTTGTGGCACATGTGGCAGCTTGCAGGAGGCCCAGAGGGGCCAACGTTTTGCTCCTTGGATGCTGATTATGCCCAAAAAGGGCCAACGTCTCCCCCAAAGGGGCTTGACGTCTCCCATTTTAGCTCTATTATGACATTTTTAGCATTTTAAGTGACAAATAATGAAATATTGTAATGCCATCCTTGTCGGTTGTTTTTAATGAACTAATTGTTAATTAAAGGTCATAGAGATGATATAAATTGAGGACGTTTTACCCTCATTTAGACATAACACAACTTGTTCTCTTGTGAGAAATACTTTCTAGTCTTTTTCTTGGTTATTCTTGTCTTTTGGAGTTGAGGCGCTACATCTTGGAGGATTATCTTTTGGCATGTGCATGGTGCTATTTATCATTGGAAGGTTTACAACTAGGGTTTGATAAGCTTCTTCATGAATTTGTAAGTGTTTTTCTCATCAAAACTTCTTGAATGAATGGTTGTTGATTAAATATCTTGCATGTATAGTTACATTGTTGTTATTTGCTTAATCATTAAAACCCTAGGGAGCCAACACACAAGTAGGCTATGGCTTCATGTCCCCATGGTAAAATCTTATTAGCCATTTGATTAGAGAAGGTTTAGCCTAGCCATAGCTACACTAGCCATTATCTTTTCTTGAGTTAGTTTTGAACATAAATTGAAGAAAGAAGGTGTCCTAGGCCTAATTTATTTTACACCTAGGGTTTGCTTCTAGGGTTTTGAAAAGCCTTGTCTTTAAACAACACTTTTCAGCCATAGATTTATGTTTATTAGCTAGCCGTTTTTCCAAAAGAGTCTTAAGGAAAGAAGAAGAAGCATTAGGCCTAGCCTTAGCTACACCTAAATAAGCCTTCTCTTCTTAGGGTTTTGAGTTAGTGGCCCTGCCATAGCAGCACCATTAAAACTAATCCTCTTGTCCTTAGGTTTAAATATATCCAAGCCATTAGCTTCACTCCATTTGACTCCATTAACCCAAGGCACTAGTCTAGAAGTACAACGCTGAGCTTTTTTGTGCTTAAAACACTCTTTCAAAACTCTTTCTATTTGAAACCCTAACTAACCCTAGCGTCTAGACTAACCCTAGTTTGATGATGACGTCTTGCCTCATTTGAATCTTTGCTTGGACTAAAAGTTGCGGCTGACTCATCTCTCTATAGCCATAGAGGTTTTATGCAATTCCATTGGTTGATTTGTGAAAACGTCCACCTCTTTGACTAGCTAACCCTAACCCTAAAAACAGAAATAATATAGGTGACGTCACACTTGTTTGATCTCTTGTTTGGCCTGAAACATTGGGACATTTATCACCTTATTTGATAGACTTTGAGTTATTGATTGCATTTATAAGCTTATTTGAGAAAACGTTCTACTCATTGTCTTCAATTTTGACCTATTACTAGGGCTAACGTCACCCTATTTCTGCAATAGTGACGCAGCAACATTATTTATTTGAGCAGATTTATGATATGAATTGCATTGTGATATAATACAAGGATTTGATCTTATACATTGAATGCCCATATCTCTTATGTATTTATTGAAGATGTGATATAAGTCATTTGTCTTTGTTTAGTAATCATTGACTTCGTCAATAATTACATTTGATCATTGCTCATATACATATGTTGAAGATAGTCATTAATATTTGAAGTACTAACCACTGCAGCACATTTTAGTTTTATTTGTCTTGTCTCGCAAACAGGTGCCCTTATCAGTGGAATATCTTCTTTGACTATCTCCTTCTTGGCAATAATGTGTGAAAGGGAAACTTTATCTTGATCCATTAGCCCTTTAGCCCTTTCAGAAACCCAGATTACTAGGGACGTCTCCCTTGGACTAGCCATCCTAAATAGAAAGAGCTCCCCATCGAGGTGACAGAGGGTGGGGAAGCTCCTGTTACGCCAGTTTGAAGCCTTGACTCAAGCTAACCTAAGCCCTTCCTACAAACTATGCGATAACAGTAATTATTGGAAACTGTTAGTATTGCAGTGTCGTTCTATTGCATTTTTTACAGTTCAATTATGTAAAAATTTTGATGGACATTGGACTAGATGTTTACATGTTATTGGTCATGTTAAATTGCAACATTGGTATATTGTTACTAGAGTTATTGCAATTGGAACAACTTTTTCTATTCGATGCTTTTGGTATTGTCATTTCTATTGAATTTGTATGGAAACCTTGATATCTTTATCAAATTTGATTTTGTTTGCAAATGTCATATGCATCTCTGTTGTCAGTGCCAAAAATTGATGCTAAAAATAATTTCTCACTATCATTGACAAGAAATCACAACTACATATGTTCTACTTTCATATATTGATATGCATATGTATATTTTCCTGCTTGTTTGAATAGAGATTTTGACATTTGCATCTGGTCCAAGTAATAATAGAACATGTAATAAAGGTTTTGCATAAAAATCAACTTAGGCATTTTGATGCTTGTTTATTGATTATATCTTGGCATGCAATGATAGATGTAGTTTGCATTGATTTAAGCAAGTTGTCCTGGATGGATATTATTTCTATTTCTACAATGGCTATGATAAATCTCTCATAAATAAACACTAACAATAATGTTCTAATTGGCCTATACAAAATCAAATGTAATCAAACTTCAATAAAAAACACAATGTTTTATTGTTTCATTAAACCAAATACTTTCCTTAGTATGCAACACATTGTCTACGGTTGGATGCACAAAATTTCAAAGGACATGTTGTTTGTTTCACATATGTCCATACTCATATGGAATTTAAATAGCAAACATGAAACTTAGTGAATTGTAGATGTTTTGACTAAAATCTATATATGGCAGAAATTATCCACAAGTTTTCCACTTGAATTCGATGATTGCAAATTTGACAAAAGTATACAAGTCTTCAATACCATTTTCCCATGTTCTTTCTCAAGACAACACTTTAGTCTCTAAATTAATTTTCCCATGGGATTCCACCAATTTTTTTCTTATACTATTCCAATGCACTATAAATTGTTGAACTTGTAATAAGATAAGTACCAAAGTTGATTGTTTTTCCAAGCTATCTGTTTCATCTCATTACAAAAAAAAAATTTAGCATAGTGTCCCTCCCACGATCTCAAAATAGACAATTTATATTGCTATGCGCCACTCCAGTAACTTGTATGCAATGACTGCACAAAGGGGTTCGATCCAATGGTGGAAAGAGAGGAGTTTTTCATCGTTGGGAAAGGTTCAATTCTTGTGAGGGATTTACCTGGAGCTATGAGGGTACCTTGAGGTAGTGGTCAAACATGTAGTTGCACCTAGAGATACTATATTAAATGGTATCATGACCCGTGCACACATAAGTGGATCAAATCCCACCCCCATGTCCTTCAAATTTTTAGTCCCTAATGTGTAGAGGAGTCAGTGATGGAGTGTGTTGTTAAAGCACTCTGTAATGTTAAGTCATCGTTTCAAATCCTCTGGGGACACCATAAAATCCATCCATGTTAAGAGTTGGTGCGGCCCAGACCGGGTGAGATCCCCATGTGATTTTGACGGCTTAAATGCCCCTGGGTTGTGGTTTCTTAGCTAATGGTTATAAATGCTTGCCCAATAGGTTACGAGCACATTTCTAACAAACAAACAAAAAAAAATTGTATGCAATGACCAATCAAATAGAACTAAAAACAACCAATAACTATAATAACTTCTCTTGGTCGACATTACGATGAATCGTAAATGTAATATACAGGTAATCAATTAAAATGAAACTTCCATTGAGTTCAATGGATTGCAAATATATTTTATTTTGCAAGTATTGGAAGTATTAGGAGTGTGGGAGTGCAGTGCAATGACTTGTTTGATTTCTCTGCATGCTTCTAAAAATATATAATAAATTTCCTCTTTGCGGGGATACACATCTACAGAATGTGGGAGGGATAAAATATAGTTGTACAAAATCGAAAAGTGTGTGGGTGTGCATATGCACATTGTAAGCAAAGAAGTTGCAAATAGACTAGACTCTTGCAAGTGCTTGAGACATCTGTGCAAATTGCACTAGTGTTGGACATATGAATATGCACACTGCAAAGATATGGAATTTTTAAAATCCTAAGTGAAATGTTGCAAATTGCAAGTGAAAATGCATCTAATTTGGAGATTTTTTAAAGAAATGAAGATTTTTCGTCATCATAGCTCATGTAACCATTACTACAGTACAAAATTCTAAATGCAAATCTTGTGTCAAATTCTTTTGTGAACCCAATATCTATTTAGAATCCATTAGTTAAAATCCTTTTTACTTAGCCATTTTTTAGGTTGTGCAAAGCCCCTTGCTATGACCATGTCTCTGCATTCCACCTACCTATATCTTTTGTACATCAACACTAGTGTATCCTTAACAAAATGCTTTTTACGTATATAAGTATATAAAAAATAAGCATATAAAGTGAAAAAATGCTTTTATGCATATGCTTAACTTAAGATATATTGTTAAACATATATATTTTCCCGACAGATACATCTTCATCGCAAACATATAGTCCACACAATTCTTTAAATTTTTTTAATATAGTCCTATACAAATAATTAAAAGATTATTATTTTATTATTAATTTAATAAAAGTTAATTATACATCTTCAGCACATACATATATCCCACACAGATATAGCTTCCGCACCTCCGCATAGGTATATCACTGCACATTGAACACTTAGTAAATAAAATACATAAAAAATTGATGTAGTTATTTTTGTAAGTGACTGATATGGGTGTAAACGATAGAAACTATGGCTAAATTTTATAACATAGTATTTGATAATGATGTATGTTAGTTGGTCTATTGTTAACAAAATGATTTTTACTTATATAGTTATATTAACAAAATGCATATAATATGTGTATATACGTATAATATGTATATTGTTAACAAAACAAATTTTACGTATATACACATATTAAAAATAAAAGTTAATTACTAATCTAATAAAAGATAATTATACATATTTAACACAAACATATAGTCCACACAAATATAGCTTCCGCACCTCTGTAGAGGTATATACCCGCATAGCAAACACTTAGTAAATATAATACATAAAAAATGATGTATTTATTTTTGTAAGTGATCGAAATGGGCGTAAATGATAGAAATTATGGCTAAAGTTTATAACATGGTATTTGATAACAATGTCTATTAGTTGGTGTAAAAATGATTTTTAATATAGTTCTATACAAATAATTAAAAGATTAATAATTATTTATTAATTTAATAAAAGTTAATTATTAATTTAATAAAAAATAATTTTACATAATCAACACAACAAACACTTCATAAATTAAATACACCCATTTAGGACCGGTACATTGGAATTTCAAGGCTCATGCATCCACCCGTTCTGCACTCGTACATGCACCCGTTCCAACCATCTACTACAACTGCATAGTTAAATTGCTTATTAATTTCTCGTACATGCACCCATACATGCACTCGTTCCAACCATCTATTACCTCTGCATAATTAAATTGCTTATTAAATTTTTGTTGCCAGCGCAACAATAAGATCTTGTTTTGAAGGACCAATCAAAAGATAGGGAAAAGAATTGATCACTCACAACAAAGTTAAACCATGTAAAAAAGCGAGAATAGTTTGGTTGACATACTTTTCATTTACATAATCAGTGTGCGCCCGTCTTTCTCGCAACACACCTAATTTGCATGATGAGGGAATGATTTATTGCAAGTTGATTTGCTTGGATTTGAAACGAAATAGAGGTTATTCAGGAGCAATGACAAGTAAATGTCGAGCTTTCCTATTTCTTGGTTAGTTGTTTCTATTTGTCGTTCCCCGTATTTTGTATCTAATTCAGGCATGGAAAGGAAATTTTAGTAAATACACTTGTTTCAGTTTGATATAAACCAATTGGACTTCCATAATGTATTGTTCATACATTTAACATATATTAAAGTCCACTGAAAAAAACACAAGTATAGCAAATAAGAAAAGAAACCACCAGTTTTTTCCACATAGCATATGTACCACATCTTTCAACAACAATATTGCTTCAGGAACAATTTGAAGAATGTCCATATGAAAACTCTCTTGCCAAATTTTAATGATATGACATGGACAACTACTTTGTCCAGGTTGTTAAACGACGAACAATCTAGATCAATAACTGGTATTGAAACTGTGAATATCATCGATGGAATGCACACCTGTTGAACACATGGCTAGTCGAGCACTATGTATACAACTAACTCAAAGGACTGTAGAAATCGTCAATAATCACTACATTGAACATATTTTTTTATAATGGAATTTTTGAAACACAGTCCATTGCTAGAAAAAAATCATATAACATTTGCAGAAGCATTGTAGTTAGAAGAAAAGAGTATCTCGTCTAATCCAGGGACTCCTCACTTTCACATTTGCAGAAGCATTGCAGTTAGAAGGAAAGAGTATCTCATCTAATCCAGGGACTCCTCACTTTCGCATTTGCAATTGTTTGACACTGTGGATTCTGACAAGTAACCTAATTTACATGATAACCATTTCATTTATGTCAGGTATATTTTGTTAGATTTGCGAAAAAATGAGGCTATTAAACAATTGTGCGAAGTAAATGTCACATATTTCTATGAGATGTCCAATGCCTTCTATTAATCATTTCACGTACCTGTAACTAAGTCAGGTGTGAAAATGGCATGTTAGTAAATATTCCCTATGCACTTGGACTTCAAAGAAATTTGACCTTCATAATGTACTATTCACAACGTTCATGTATATTAAAGTGCATTTAAAGAAACACATGTATAGCAAATACAGTCTATAGAAGGTCGATAGACAAACTTGGTTGCTAAACTTAAAGAATATGAAATGGAAATTAAGTTCATAGAAACTGTTAGGTGACAAGGACTGTAAATTGATAATTGGTATTGAAGTTGTAGACATTCGCCATCCACACCATGTACTAATTCAAGATGTAACTACATCCCAAAAAACTCTCCATCAAATGCCTCTTTACTTAGAGATTTTCCACCTTGCGTCCATTCTTTTGCTACTATCTTATCTTCGCATATGACACATGCATATGTTTCACAATTGAATTTCTCTTCACATCCAATAGTTTTGTAGCACCGATTTTGACAACCAATTTAATTTTCTCTAAAACCAAAGATTTTATGACAAGTTGATTTACTCCGACTTACGAAGAAAGTGTAGCGATCATGAATAATGCAATGTAAATGTCCCACTGTTATGTGGACTACTTAATGGTTTCTAATTATGATTACATGTCTTCCAAAAATAGTCCATATGTGTGGAAAGGACATCCTAGTAAATACGCATCATGCAATTATATTTAAAGAAAATGGGCCTCTGTAATCTATTATTTCTAACCTTCACCTATGCCAGGTCAATTTAAAAAATAGTCATATGTCAAATAGAATAATAACCCATCCCTTTTGAGGTGAGATTGTCAATTCACTAGCTAGAGAGAACAAGAATTTTCGCTGGTCTATGTCCTACAAGTGGTTTTTGAACAAGAGTGTGGAAGAAAAGAAAATAGACAAACTTTGGACCATAAGGCTTGTCAATTTTGGTTGTGTACCTAACATTTTCGACTACAAGGAACTCATATCCTAGTGTGCTCGAAGGTTCAATTGCAGGAAAATAATGATTAAGCTCAAAACAAAAGGAAAGAATCTAGTGTTTCTTATTCCCAAGGTGCTCAACACAATGCTTTGACTTCCTACTGCAAATAAACCTTTCAAGCTTGCGAAAGCAAAATCATTCTTAGTATCTCAAGCAGGTGGTGCCAATATTTTGAGAGAATTTCTACTACTGTTTGAAAACATTCTGAGCGACCTTTCAACAATTGGCATAACTTTGCTACAAGATCCATATTGGGATTTTTCATGGTTGTTTGTGCATGTAGTTGGGCGATAGTCAAATTTAGACATACCCAGGTCAACATTGTATGCATTGTACTTTACCTTCTGAAGGGATGCCATGTTTGACTAGGCACATATGATATTAGATGAACCTTTTTTTTTAGTTGGGAAATTACTTAAGCACTCAAATTTTTTATATGGTTGCATATCTGGTGTTTGCAATTGTCTATTGCAATGTATTTAATATTCTCCATGTTAAAGTGAATGTAAATACACAAAATGAACCAGTCCAATTCTGGCACCCTGTGCTATCTAAACATAAAATGAGATTCATTTTTTATATTTCTCAAGATGGTTTTGTTAAACAATTTAGACACATTTGGTTGGGGTAGAGCCTAGGAGAATAAATCAGGAGGTTGAATAATTTTTTAATAGAAAGGGAATTTGCATTCAAGATGAAAACCATGCATACATCCAGTTGTATGGTTGCCAAGAAAATCACCTTCTACTCCCAATGTTTGTCAGTGATAGATATTTTGTCGTGGAAGTTTGTCGATAGTATAGGACTTGGTGCATTACACTTGAAAATAAAAGAAAAAGACAGTTCATTACATTGCCTTTTTGAGTTGGGAACACAATGGTCAGAAATTTGGCCCATCTGAAAGAAGTCTTGGAAACACTTAGTGCATTTGACCTAAAAGAAGCACAACCTATAAGTGGTTTTGACCCCCAGGGTCTATTTTCGCAATACTTAAAATGCATAAGGTACTACAATCTGTTCACTAGATTGAACAAGGAAACCAGTGACAATCCCTACACAAAAAAGGAAATTGGTGGATGTAGCGAGAACTTGTTGACATAAATATACTCAAATACAAAAAATAAAATTAAAACAAGACAAAAGGGGAAAAGCAAGACCAATATCTAGTATTCCTCTAATCCCTAGACATGTAAGAGCTCCTCCTCTAGACAAAGAACACAACAATAGAATCTAAACAAAGAAGAGAGCAATGACACGTGTGCTAGAGGTGATGGAGGAGAGAAACCACACCATGTCAATCTTGAGTGTGCACATGAAGTCTCACAACAAAAAATAAATGAACCCCAAACATAGACAATTCCCAAGATTCAGGAAGCCCATGAAGTGCAAGATATTTTGATGATATACAAATCAATAGTACAAAGCTACCCGACTAGGTATCCTAGAGAATTGCAAAAAGCTAGAAGCTTGCACATGAGCTCACAAGAGAAGAACCAATGTTCTTTGAGCATCACTCCTTGATGTTGCACAACACTCAATAGAACAAGCACAAAATGAAACTTCACATAGAGAAGGTCAGTCTTAAAAATAGAAAGGTGGTTAAAAAATCAAGTGATGATGTCGATGTCTCGGGAGTTGGACCATATTCCCTCATGAAACTACATCAGTACACATGAGATGCACTTTTAAATTCCATTTCCGACCAAGGGTTACAGACTACTAGATTGAAGAAGAGAATAAGTGAGCTTGAGGATGCACTGACTCCTAAGCCACTCTTCGGAAATCCATTGGCCATACTTCCAACAGAGCAGGCTCTTCCAAGTACTCATGGAACCTCAAAGCCAATCAAAAAAGCACTTCAATTGTTGAATGGAGTCAGAGGCTATGTTATTGAAAACATTAACATAAGATTGGACATAATGAGACAAGCATGGGAGGTCAATATCACTACGTAATATTTCAAAAAGGATTACAAATTTTATTGAACATTAGCGAAAAGATTTGGATCATGAATAAACTTATTATCAAAATGAGGTAAGTGCTTTCGTCGCACGAGTCACTAATACGAATGAGTATCAAAGAAGCTAGAAACAACTACCCTTCGACGAAAGAATAAAAAAAATAAAGGAAGGCTGGGAAGCACGAATAAATGCGTTGCAAGGTGTAATGGATCCTTGAGAAAAGATCAATGGAAAAAGAGGAGATGCTACTTTAAAAGAAATTTCTACTGTTAATGCACTGGAGGGCCCAATTTTTCCAAGAATTCAACCATAATCACCAAAGAAGATCTTGATAGTGAGTTAGACACAATGAAAACCTCACTGGCTAATGACTTCGACAATCTCAGGGAATTGGTGATGAGGAACTAAAATAGTGGCTTTTTACATTTGTCAATAACAACGAATACCACTACTTAGTCATCGACCAAGTCCAACTCGAATGCAAAGGAGTGGAGGAGCAGATTTTTTCTCTTCGAGTTAAGCAAGAAATAACCATCACACGAATTAAAGGCTATATTTATGATTGGGTCAAGAAGTCCATTGAACTAAGTGTCATCCTAAAATAAGCACCAGAGACAATTCAACAATAGTCCAAATAAGAAACTCCTTTAAATCGAGATACATACCTACAACAGTCAAACCAGAACAACATAACACTTCCTTCTTGGTAAGTAGTCAAGCAAGCATTTCATATGATTTTGCTCTTCTTTTCTTTCATCACTTGGTAATGTCCCAAAATTGCTTATTTTATGTTTTGTCAAAAACTAACACCCATTTCTAACTATATATCTTTCTTTGTTCCAGATCTTTCTTCTATTTTATGGTATGTGGGAGCCTCAATCCTAGTCCTTTTGGACAAACACTTTCACTTTTTACAAACCTTATTTAAAAGACAATTGTGTATTTTTTGAACTTGCCCAAGAACTATTTTGGCATTTACAGAGATTATTGAAAAGATAATTGTATATTTTTTTACCTTACCAAGGTATTGTTTTGGCATAGATAGTTGTTGATTTTCTAGACTTATACTTTTAGACAGAATTTCCAAGCCTATGTTCACTCTCTGTCATTTTTCAATGAAATATTATGTTTTATGCATATGTAGCCATCGAATTTCATTCCGCCAAATGATGTTTTGACCTCTATGCTATGGTTAGTAAATTTGGTATCATATTGCAAAAACTCAATAAAATAGTGCATGGTCGTTTCTCAAACATTTATTTCCTTGTCTGTATTAACTTAATCAACATGGTCCATTGCCAGGTATTTTTTTTATTATGAACATTATCATAATTTATGGTTCCGGATTTGGTTGTTTTAAGTTCAAAGTCTTTATCATTTTTCAATGAAATAACTTGTTATATGCATACATAGAAATTGACTTTCATTCCGCGAAATGATATTTCAACGTCTATGCAATGATTAACAAAGTTTGTATCATATTGTAAAAACTGAATAACATAGTGCCAATTCATTTATCATGCCTTTCTTTTCTCGTTTATTTTTACTTAATCAAGCTGCTCCATTATCAAGTTTTGTTTTAATTATGACCATGATCAGAATTTATAGTTTTGGATTTAATTGTTTTAAGTTCGAAGTTTTAGAATTGTTTTTCTTTTGGACTGTCCATCTCCTCATTTATATGCAAATGGTCTTCTATGAGCTTTGGTCAAAGAAGCATGTGTACCAGTAACCGGTTTGTAATATCCTATTATCAATTTCAACGTTGTGCACAAGGAACCTTTGTCGTCTGGGGAACTCTACCCTATTTTCTTTCCACAAAACCTAAGTTGTGAACACTTTACATTGTTTACCGCACATCGTAACATCCACACACTTTGCATTGTTTCTTCCACATATCCACTTTGATACATGTTACATTTCTTCCTATGTATCTTTACCTCTAAATACTTCCTTTTACTAAGTTCTATGCCAGATGTTTTTAGTTTTTTTTATAATAAACATTGTTACTTGAAATAAATTCAATTCAAAAATATTTTAAGTTAAACATATGCATAGAAACATTTTGTTTACTTTATATACCTATTTTTAATAATAAACATTGTCAATTAAAATAAATACAAGTATCCAAAGTTAGTGCTGGAAACTTAGAAAATGAGATTGCCATAAATCAGACAGTTATCATGCAAATTACATTGTTGGTCAGAATCAATGTTACTAAACTATTGGAAGTATGGAGTTCCAAACTATGGAAAAGCAGGAGGATGAGAGATATGAATCAACAACACATGGTTCAAACTAGATTTTCTTGCCTTGCAGTGTATATGCATGTACAAACACCCAAAACATATGGTTGTGAGGACGATATGTGTGTGTCGAAGATATATCTCTGTTGAAGATATATATGTCAAACACTTCATTTTTTTACAAAGTTTTCTTCGACATTGAACAATTTGCCTTTTTTCCTATTTTTTACAAAATTCAATGCAAAATGTTTTCGTTGTAAAGTCTTCAAAGAATTTAAAAATGAAATTTCCATAAATAAGTCGGTTATCAAGAAAATTACATTGTTGGTCAAAATCTGTGCGATGGGACTATTGGAGGTGAGGAATTGCAAAGTGCAGGAGTGTAGGAGAATGATTGTAATGAATTATCCACACAAGGGTTCAAATTACAATAGATCTTGCCTATGCGGAGGATATTCCTGTGCAGACGTGCGAAATAATATATATCTGTCAGGACGATGTCTTTGTTCCCAACAAAAATATGTCCAATAGATATATGTTTAACAATATTTTTTAGTTAAGCATATGCATAAAATAATTTTGTGAACTATTAAAAGAGTGGAGTTTTGAAGTGTAGGAGTGTGGGAGGATGAGTGATATCAATTATCCACACAAGGCTTCAAATTAGACTAAGTCTTGGCTATGTGAGGGATATGCGTGTGTGTACATCCATGAGATATGCCTTGCTTTCTGCAATTCTAATGTGTGCATACTTTGCATTGGTTCTTGTCGATCGTAATCTACAAACACTTTACACTGTTTCCTTGATATGCTAACCTCCCCATTGAAAATTTCACTTCTTAGTCCTTTCCACATGCCTGGGACTAAAGCAATCAGTATTGCGTTAACCACGATATTGTTTTTGCATTGACAAAAAATTTCCTCACTTTTTTACATAGTTTAACTTTGTTACAAGCGATTAATTTTTTGTGCCTGGATTCTGATTGGTCCTTCAAAACAAGATTTTATTTTCGGGTCGACGATGAGAATTTAATAGGAAATTTAATTCCACGCGTTTAGCAGGTGCGAAACTAGTGCATGTACGGGTGCAAAACGGGTGCATGTACAGGTGTGGAACAGGTGCATGTACATGTGTGGAATGGGTGCATGTACAAGTCTCAATGTGGTGCATATTCGAGTCTTAAAGTTCCGCTACCATCTTGGTTTTCAAAGATTTCTACTGTGTCAGTTGGTAATTGGGGACATTTAAATTTGTGGGACAGACTATTTGTTTTCGTTTTTATTGTTGATTTTTTAATTTACAAATATAAAAAATCAGCAATAAAAATGA
>JASDQU010299444.1:0-13958 GCA_032191745.1 Picea mariana
TGGGTGGGTGGGTGTGTGTGTTCCTCCCTCTTTCTCTCTCTTTCCCTTTCCCCCTCTCTAAATATTCTCGTCTCTTCCTCCCTCCATTTGTCCCCCTCTTTGTCTTAATAGTGATACCTACCCTCTAGTGTTCCACCCTTGATGAGGCTTACCCTAACTCTAAGGTCTTCTACAAAGTCATTTACTTAGAGTAGATGTGTGTATGAATGAACCTAAATATTTATTTTGATCTAAATAAAAAGGAAGGATTGAAGGATCTAGGAACAAGAAAGCGCACATGCTCCTTCTTAGGAACGTGCACACATTATAAAGCATGTATGCACTTCTACTTAGGAATGAGCATTAGGTGCTATATATTTTTGATATACCAATGGGTTTCCAACAATAGTAGTAGATTAAATATCTCATGGTGCTAACTAAGGAGAAGAGACTGCACCCCTTGTTGTACTACTTGATTCCCGAGTACTAGAGAATGATCTCCTAGAGTGTTGTTTTTGGTGTATTATATTAGGAAGACAACCAATTGGGGCCTATTCAAGGGAGAAACCTCATTTGAGCATATCTCCAATACAGATATCTATAAATATTTTATTAATAGAAAAACCCTAATTTCTTGTGGTGTCATCATTAATGTGTTCCAACCACTTGGTGGGCCTTATTTAATAAGACAACACTTTTACATTAACTAAGTAGCCACTAACTATCTAATGAGCCTTATTCAAAGAATATGGTCTCATAAGTTGTTTGACTAACTCCTAAGGGGAGGTATGGATAGCACCCCAATAGAAACCTAGATTTGATAATTTTGTGTATAATGGAATATTGAACCCCTAAGAGTTGATTGAATGGATCAAAGAGATGGATAAAATATTCAAATTTCCATAGATTGCAGATCCTAGGCCTAGTATTAAGAGTTTCCCTGCACAAAAATGATTAGGCATGCATAATTGAGGTGGGATAAATTGAAATTATATCGACTAATGAAAGGGCAGGAGAAGATCAAGAATTGAGATAGAATGTTTTCTAAGATGAATGTATTTTTTTTTCTTATGGATTATTCTTCTATTTGGCCTATTGGAAAACTTGAATAAAATGTAGATGTGAATGAGTGAATACATGGAAGATTTATACGAACCATCCATAAGGTCAATACACAACGAAGAGAGCCTCAATTCTATTACTAGATATGTAAATGACATTCAATTACTATTCAAGATGAGTTTAATGTGTTACATTTTTTTTTTATCAATAGTCAAGGCTGGTAAGATAGCCTTGAGAGTTGAGGAGAGGTTAACCAGAAAGAACTAGAGTTTGAAAGAAAGTAAGAGTCAATACATTAGAAATGTTTCCACTAAAGGAAGAGGTAAATCTAGAGTATTTGATAGAACTTTTTTTTATGTGGAGTAGATGGAAATTCAAAATAAGAGTGTCTAGAGAATCAAAGTGACAGAGAAAGAAAAGATGTAATAATGCATGTTGCTGAAGAAATATAATCGACCTCCCAGGAAGAATCACTCTAATGTAATCAGATAAAGGAGAGTGCTTGTTGTTGTGAAGAGTGTTGTTACAACTAGAGAAGTATATTAGGAAGGAATGAGTTTACAAAAATAATTTTTTGAAAATTAAGTGTAAATATGAAGGTAAGTGTTGTAATTTAAATGTAGATTTTGGTAGTATAGAAAATTTGGTTTCCATTGAGGTTATTCAAAATTTAAAGTTGAATTTTATTGTTCACACAAATGCATAGGAAGTATCTTGGTTGCAAAAGAGACATAATCTCACTATGTTTGAGAAATCAATAATTAAGTTTCACATTGAGGTTAAAACTATAGTTTATTATGTGATGCTTTCCCTATAGATACATATCACAACCTATTGTAAAGACCTTGGTGTTGGACATAGTGGCACGATATTTTTATTGATGTCAACAGGGTGCAGAACAATCCAGTATAAACCCAAATCTCAGAAGGAAGGACATTAATCGAATCTCAGAAAGGAGAGCACATTACAAAAATTCTATTAGGATTGAAATCCCCACAATAATAATCCAAAAGAATCAAGGAATAATTCTTTCCATTGATATAGTTCTCGGGAAAATATTGGACCATCAAATCACGTAGACGCTAGAGCCTAGACAGAAGAATCCATTACGTGTGAAGGATCATGGAAATCTAATCGTCCATTCATTTCAACCATCATATCAGTTAGAACCACTAATAAAATCCAAGTGGAAGGATGACATAAGTTTCGGGACATTGGAGATAAGGCAGAGGAACGAACTCACGAAGTCTCAAAATTCCGCCAACTGTTAGATAAAGGAGGGACTTCGGATGAATTATAGACCATCCGATCAAATTTAGTAGAAGGACAATGTAAGACAAAAATATCCAGAAGTCTCGTATTAAATGAACTACCACCAACCATTGATTTGGAGTGAAAATATTGGAATCATGAAATCACTGTAAAGGAAAGGAGATGGTCAACTCCAATGCTTACCACTCCTGTGAAAAGAAGCCAAGAACAGGTAAGTTTACTCGAAGGCCAAAGCCCCAAAGTCATGAACTATTGTCAACCGTTGATCTAGAGTGAAATATTGGAACCGTCAGATCGAAGTAAAGGAAAGGGGACGGTCAACTCTGGCGCTGACCACTTCAGCGAAAAGGGGTCTAAAACATTCAAGTTCACTCAAAATATGGAGCTCCAAATTACCGAAGTGAATGAGGGCCATTCGATCTAGGAAATTCATGGTGATCGTTAGATGAGGATAGGCAGGTCCAATTGTGGTCAACTTCGACGCTGACTACTTCGGCGAAAAAGGGTTTAAAACATGTAAGTTCACCCGAAGGTCAGAGCCCCGAAGTGAATGAGGGTTGTTGGATCAAGAACTCAGGTGAAAACTAGACCATCTGATATGGAATAATGATACAAAGAAGAAATACATACGAGATGTTAGAAGATCCACGTCAACAAGACCATGTCATCAAGGACACATGGCACAATCATATGGTGACAAGTGTCAAGATCTATCTGGCACTTTAGGTATACATAAGTCACGAATCTAGCTGGCATGTGGCAACCACTCAAACAGTGCCACATCAATAGTGGCGTCAGCAATCTACATCACTCTGGGAGTATGCCCTTCGAGGATATTTAGTTTCTCGTACCAGCAGCTACCTAAAGCGTCGAAGGGAGAAGTCACGAACTAATGGTGGTCATTGATATAAATTTCCTAGGTTCTCTCATGACCATTAGATCAAGTGTAGTGGAAGGATAGAGTAATCATGAGATTTTAACCGACAACAAACGATCATCGTCATTTTGTAACTTATTTGGTAGGTAAAAATTCATAGGTATTGAACTACTTCATAGTTCGAGTAGGCCGAATTCTTGGAGTCATGAATAGTCGAATACTTGAAGAGTGAGAGATCCTTTGTGCATAAGCCTACGGTCCTATATCCTAGACATGTGAAGGTTATTAAGCAGGAAAGTGTTCATAAGAACTCCGACAGAATTTTCTTCGGAAGAATTAAAATACTGCAAAGGGAGAAGTCCTGAAACATCGAAATCTTGAAGAGAACGAGAACCATCGATCTCAACATGCAAATAAAACATGATTGTTGATATTGATAAGTGATTAATCACATGTTTATCTTACCATCTAGCCACCGTGCCACTTCCTGTGGTCCTATGGAATAGAGGCCGCGAAGTGTTTCTGTGCGAAATTTAACACACAAAATAAGAATTTGATCTCAGTCAAGAAGGAATGTTGAACCAGATAAGGATTTGGACTTTGTCCTGATTTATCTTAAGTAATCCAATACTTGCAATGCATTAAAAAAAGTCTAAGATATGATCAAATTAATTTGAGAATGAAATAAAGAGGCATGGGATCGAGTTAAAACGAAATTGATCCATTTCTATGATCGATTTATGAAAATTCCTCTCACTAAATAAAAAAATCTTTCACAATAATGTATGAATAATAATGGAAGAAAAACAAACATTATTATTGTTAACTTAAATGAAGAGGTTCAATGGTCCAAACAAAGGGACACAATGCTTCAAGTCTCACACTAGTTGGAAGACTATATAAGAAACAAAGAACAGTGAAGAATAAGTGTCTCTGAAGTCCATATCAGAAGATCAAAACAGAAGTAGAGTCCAAGAAGAGGAACTGATGATATTAACGCAATGAGGGTGGAAGGGAGGAGCAAGGAAGGATTCATATCCTTTACTAGATAAGGGATTTGGTGCTTCCCAGGGTTGGTGCCCTAAATACAAGGGAGTTGGTGCTTCCTAGGGTTGGTGACTTGAATAAGGGGATTTGTGTCTCCTAGAGTTGGTGCTCTAAAAAGGATCGATGTCCTTCACTTTTCTTTATAAAACCTTGTAATTCTTGTCAATTATATTTATATAATTGATTTTAAATACAAGTCAATTGTTGATCTATTGTGGTAGTTAATAAAATATCAAAGTAATTTCTAATTGTTGAAAAGGGGTAACACTGATTCACCCCCCTCTCTTAGTATTTCCAACAATTGGTATCAGAGCAAGTGCCTTCAACATAGTCTAATAACTGGAAGGTAAATCCTGAAAGAAATGGATCAACAAGAGGGAATATATTCCAACAAAGAACAATTGTTCAATGGAGGTGGCTATGCTCTCTGGAAAATAAGAATGAAAAGATTCATGTTGGATCTTGGTTTTGATGTAGATGGTTACACTGCACAAACCAATCCACCCATAGATACTGCAAGAAACAAAATTTGCAATGACAACTCAAGAGAAGTTAATGCCATTCTAGGAGGATTGACAGATTCTATATGTATGAAGGTTATGCATTGTAAGTCGACTAAGGAAATATGGGACAAATTGGAAGTTGTATATGAAGGAGGTAGCAAAGTCAAAGAAGCCAAACTACAAACCTATAGAACTCATTTTGAAAATTTGAAAATGAAATAAGAAGAGAACATTGTTGAATACTTTCATAGGGTAGATGAGGTAGTTAATTCAATCATAGCAGCAGGAGAAGAAATTACCGATAAACCTATTGTACAAAAGATATTAAGGTCATTACCTATGAGATATGAGGCCAAGATTTCTACAATTAACAATAGGCCAAAACTTGACAAGCTCATAGTAGATCAACTTCATGGAATTTTTACAACATATGAGATGAGAACAGGGAACGAAAAACCATAAAAAAGAGAAACATCCTTTAAAGCGTCTAAAACAAAGATGAGGTAGGAGAAAAATACCAACGACGAGTTATCATATATATCTAATGAAGAAATTGCTAACATCGTAAAGAAACTCAAGAAAGGGACTGAGAAATACAAAGGAAAGATTCCTCTAATATGTTTCAACTATTGAAAAATTGGACACTTTTCCAATAAATGTCCCTATCCTAAGAAGGAGGAAAGTGATGATGAAAGAACCTTCAAAAATCATAAGAAAAACAAAACTAATGATAAAAAGAAGTTCTACAAGAAAAAGAAAACATTCTTTACCCAAGAAGATAGTAGCTCATCGGAAGAAAATGAAGAAGAGGAGCTAGAGCTTCTATTTATGGGAATAAAAACTCAAGAGGATAATCATTCAAAAGATGAAGAAGAAGTGAACTTCAAAGAAGAATTCCTTCGTGTAATTGAAGAACTAAGAAAAACTAAAAAACAAAACAAGTTACTAAGGGAAGAGATTCTAGAGATTTAATAAGCTACTAAATAAAGAATGAAGGAAGTTTCCAAAATCATCAGTGAGCCAAAAAAATTGATTATTAATTTAAAAACTCAACTCCAAGAAACCAAAAGAAAATAATAAATATTAAATAAAGAGCTCAGTGAAAATCAACAAATGTGTAAGATATTGGAGGATGAAATAGTTCAACTAAAAGGGAAACTAGAAAAGAAGATATTAAGTTTAAATTTGAAAATAACTCAAAAATATTGAATAACATTCAGATATCATCGAATGATAATATAGGAATAGGATATGATCCCTCTACAGAACAAGAAAACGGAAAAATCAGTTATGCAGATGTTATTAAGAAACCCATAAATTGAAAAGAAAAGAAAACAAAAACAATATCATTTGAAACTATCCCAAATAAACAAACATATGCACCTTTTACTATTGAAAAAGATAACGAAAAGAATAGAATCATCAAAAGGAATCCCTCCAACAAAAATCAATATATCTTCCTTGGTTATTGTTATTCCTGCAAAAAATTTGGACATAAAGAAATGCATTGTAAATCTTATAGAGAGTACAATCCAAGAAATGTTAAAAGATATGGAAATAATAAGGATAATGCAAAAAGAAGAAAGTATAACTCCTTCTCTCCCTTACAAGACTACAATGTTGAATGTTACAAATGAAACAACTATGGTCATAAAGATAGTGAATGTAGATTGCCAAAATATGATAAAAAGATAAATATTCCTAATAATAAAAAAGTATGGAAGAAAAAGAAAAGAGAGTGCAAAGTAGCCTTATATGAAATAAATCAAGGATGTGAGTGGTATATAGACATTGGATGTTCCAAACACATGACTGGAGATCAAAGAAAATTTCTCAAGTTAAACAAGAAAGGAAAATAAAAAGTGACTTTTGGAGATAATATGTCAGCCACAATACTGGGAAAGGACACTATCAATTTAGGAAATAATAAAACCAAAGAAAAATATGTACTTCTTGTAGAAAATATCAAACATAATCTCCTAAGTGTAATTCATACATGTGATCATGGTCACATACTTACTTTTGATTCTCATAAATGTGAGATAAAGAAAAAGACATTGGAAAGCTAGTGGTAGTTGCACCAAAAACATCTAGCAATGTGTACATCCTTAATATAGATGAAGAAGAAAAATGTTTTTTAAGCCAAGTAGATGAAATTTGGCTATGGAATAGAAGGTTGGAACGTTTAAGCTTTGACAACTTAATCAAATCCAATGAGAAAGAGGTAGTTAGGGACCTAGAAAAAGTGATTAAGCCTTCAGACTCTATTTGTAAATATTGTCAAATAGGAAAGAAAACAAGAGTTAGGTTCAAAACAAAAGAGCATTCCACAACAAAACTATTAGAAATTATTCACACAGATATATATGGACTTACCAAAACTAAAAGTACTTATGGTGAATAGTATTTTATGTTGATTGTTGATGATTACACAAGATTGACCTGGGTATACTTTCTAAAATAAAAATCAAAAGCCTTTGAGAAGTTTAAAACATACAAATCCCTTGTAGAAAATGAAACAAATCTCAAAATTAAATGCTCAAGATCATAAAATGGAGGAGAATTCACCTCTAAAGAGTTCATTCAATTCTATGAAAATCATGGTATCAAAAGACAATTTTTATCTCCCAGGACTCCTTAACGGAATGGAGTGGTAGAACGAAAAAACAAAACAGTTCAAGAAGCTTCAAGAACCATGCTAAAGGAAGCCAAGCTTCTAGAAAAATTATGGAGAGATGCAATTTACACAACAGTCCACATACTTAATAGAGCTCAATTGAGACCCAACTATGACAAAACCCCTTATGAACTATGGTTTTGGAGGCCAACATCTGTAAAACACTTTTGAAATTTTGGAAGTAAATGTTACATTAAGAATGATGAAGATAACTTAGGAAAGTTTGATCCAAGATCCGATGAAGAAATATTTTTAGGGTATTCATCTAGTAATAAAACATACATATGTTACAATATTAGACTACTGAATATAGTGGATAGTGCCAATGTAAAGATAGATGATCTAAAAAAGAACATATCCCAAGACATTGATAAAAAATATCAACAAGAAGATGATGATGTAAAATCTCAACAAGAAGATGATGATGTACAATCTCAATAAGAAGATAATGATAATGAAACACATGAAATTGAACCATATACTGATGAAGAAGACAATGAAGAAATGCCCTTGCCAAAATATCCATCAAAAAGAGTTCAAAAGAATCATCCTGAAAGTCATATTATTCGAGATAAAAATGTAGGAGTGGAAACAAGAAGGAAACTCGTTTTGACTCAGAAAAAACAATGTTATCCCTAATAGAACCTAAGTCATTTAAATAATCTAGAAAAATTAAAGATTGGATAAAAGCAATGAATGAAGAACTAGACCAAATAGAGAAGAAGCAGACTTGGGAATTAGTTCCAAGACCCAAGGAAAAGAATGTAGTATGAACCAAGTGGATCTTCAAGAACAAACTAAATGAAAATGGAGAGATTATAAAGAACAAACATAGATTAGTTTTCAAAGGATATTCCCAAGTATAATTTATTGATTTTAAAGATACTTTCTCTCCAGTAGCAAGACTTGAGGCCATCAGAATGCTCCTAGAATTTGCAACCTTCAGAAATTTCAAAATATATCAGATGGATGTCAAGTCAACATCCCTTAATGGAACACTAGAAGAAGAAGTCTATGTTGAGAAACTAGAAGGATTCATGTTAACAGAAAATCAAGACTATGTGTGCAAGCTAAAAAAATCCCTATATGGTCTTAAACAAGCTCCCAGAGCATGGTTCTCAAGGCTTGATCAGTACCTGCAAAAACAAGGATATAAGAGATGGACTATTGACAACAACTTATACATCAAAATTGAGGTTCAAAACATGATTTTTATGGTGGTATATGTAGATGAAATCATATTTGGAAGTAATCTTACTACACTAAGAAGAAAGTTTGCAACAAAAATGCAAGAAGAATTTGAAATGTCTATGCTGGGAGAACTGTCCTTCTTCTTAAGATTACAAGTAAATCAAACAGAAAATTTAATATTCATTTCCCAAGACAAATATATCAAGGATATGCTAAAAAAAATTCAAATGGAAGACAATAAACCTACGAGTACTCCCATGGTCACTGAATGTAAACTAAGCCTAGAATATGATCCACCAAAAGTGGACCAAACGATGTACAGATCAATGGTTGGAAGTTTTCTCTATTCAACAACAACACCTCACATCATACAGGTTGTATGACTCGTCAGGAGATTTCAATCTACACCTAAAGAAACTCACTTAAAAGTAGTCAGGAGAATATTCAAATATCTTAAAGGAACCTTAGAACTTGGATTATGGTATCCAAAAGATAAAGACTTCATTCTAACTACATACAATGATGCAGATTGGGCCGATAGTATAGATGATAGGAAAGGAACCATTGGAGGAGCATTTTTTCTAAGAAAATGTCTAGTAGCATGGCTAAATAAAAAAAAAAAAAAAATCCACATCACTATCTACAACATAGGCAGAATATATTGCGGCTGCATCCTATTGCACACAAGTTCTTTGGATGAAGAAAACATTAGAATACTTACAAATAAGATATGATAATCCCATCACTATTAATTCTGATAACACTAGTGCCATAAGTATCTCTAAAAATCCAGTAATTCATTCTAAAACCAAACACATCCCAATTAAATAACATTTTCTAAGATATTAGGTTACCTAAAAAGTGGTTAAAATTGTGTATGTAGACACCAAAGAACAAATTGCAAACATATTCACAAAACCTTTTCCCAGGAGTACTTTTGAAAATCTTCGATAGAAATTGGGAGCACAAACCTCATTAAAACCATAAAAATCATATTGGAAGAAAAGGGACACATGGTCAAGGAGAGCATTGCCACAGGGGGAATGAATAAATATCCCCAATGTCATTTATTTCAAAGGGGGAGGAAATTGATAAGCAACAGAAATAAAAAGATTTCAAAAGGAAAAGGTTTCCATCAATTCCAAAGGGGGAGAATGTTGGACACAGTTGTACGATATTGTCATTGATGTCAACAGGGTGCAGAAGAATCTAGTATAAACCCAAAGATCATAAGGAAGGACATTAATCGAAGCTCAGAAGGGAGAGCACATTACAGAAAAACTATCGGGATTGAAATCCCCACAGTAACACTCCAAAAGAATCAAGGAAGAATCCTATTCGTTGATATAGTTCTCAGGAAAATATTAGACCGTCAGATCACACAGAAGTGAGAGAATACATAGAAGAATCACGTGTGAAGGATCATGGAAATATAATCATCCATTCATTACAACCATCAGATCAGTTATAACCATTGATCAAAGCCAAGTGGAAGGATAGCGTAAGTTTCGAGATATTGGAGATAAGGCAAAGGAACGAACTCACGAAGTCATGAAATTCCACCAGTCATTATATCTAGGAGGAACTTCAGATGAATTCTCGACCATCTGATCGAGTTTAGTGGAAGGACAGTGTAAGCCAAAAATATCTCGAAGTCTCAGATTCAATGAACTACCATCAAATCTTGATCTGGAGTGAAATCATTGGAACTGTCAGATCATAGTAAAGGAAAGGAGACAGTCAACTCTGACGCTGACCACTTCGGTGAAAAGAAGCCAAGAACAGGTAAGTTTACCCAAAGGTCAAAGCCCCAAATTCACGAATTGTCATCAACCATTGACCTGGATTGAAATATTGGAACCGTTAGATCGCAGTGAAGGAAAGAAGATGGTCAACTTCGACGCTGACCACTTCGATGAAAAGGGGTCTAAAACATGTAAGTTCACCCAAAGGTCGGATCCCCAAATTCTGAAAGTGAATGAGGGCCATCAGATCTAGGAAATTCATGGTGACTTTTGGATGAGGATAGGCAATTCCAATTGTGGTCAACTTCGGTGTTGACCACTTTGATGAAAAAGGGTTTAAAACATGTAAGTTCACCTGAAGGATGGAGCCCCGAAGTCTCGAAGTGAATGAGGGTCGTTGGATCAAGAACTCAGATGAAAACTAGACCGTCCGATATAGAGTAATGATCCAAAGAAGAAAGACATATGACACGTCAGGAGATCCATGTCAGCAAGACAACGTCATCAAGGACACATGGCACAATCAGATGGTGACAAGTGTCAATATCTAGTTGTCACTTTAGGTATATGTAAGTCACAAATATAGGTGACACATTGCAGCCACTTAGCCAATGCCACATCAATAGTGACATCATCAAGCTACGTCACTCTGGCAGTATGTCCTTCGGGGATATCCAATTTCTCTTACCAACAACTACCTGAAGCGCCGAAGGGCGAAGTCATGAACTAATGGTGGTCATTGATCTAAGATCCTCCAGGTTCTCTCATGAACATTATATCAAGCGTAGTGGAAAGATAGAGTAAGCATGAGATTTTAACCAACAATAAGTGGTCATCGTCGTGTTGTGACTTATTTGGTAGATAAAACTTCAGAGGGATTGAACTACTTCATAGTTCGAGTAGGCTGAAATCCCGGAGTCACGAATAGACGAATACCCGAAGACAGGGAGCTCCTTTGTGCCTAATCATACAGTCCTAGCTCCTAGACATGTGAAGGTTATTAAGAAGGGAAGTGTTGATAAGAAATCCGATAGAAGTTTCTCCGAAGAATTAAAATATTGCAAAGGGTGAAGTTTTGAAACATCGAAATCCTGAAGAGAATGAGAACCGTCCATCTCAACGTGCAAATAAAACATGACCGTTGATCTTGATAAGTGATTAAGAACATGTTTGTTTTAATGCCTAGCCACCATCTATGGTCATATGGAATAGAGGTCGTGAATTGTTTTTTGGCAAAATTTAACACAGAGAATAAGAATTTGATCTCGATCAAGAAGGAACGTTGAACCAAATAAGGATCCAGACTTTGTCATGCTTTACCTTAAGTAATCCAATACTTGCAATGCATTAAAAAAGGCTAGGATCTGATCAAATTAATTTGAGAATGAAATAAAGAGGCATGGGATTGAGTTAAAATGAAATCGATCCATTTCTGTGATTGATTTATGAAAATACCTCTCACTAAATTAAAAAAGATTTCACGATAATGTATGAATAATAATGGAATAAAAACAAATGTTATTATGATTAACTTAAATGAAGAGGTGAAATGGTTGAAAAAAATGGATACAATGCTTCAATGCTCACACCAGTTGGAATACTATATATGCAAGAAATAATGGTGAAGAACAAGTTTCTTTGAAGTCTAGATTAGAAGATCAAAACAGAACCAGAGTCCAAGAAGAGGAATTTATGATAGAGTCCAAGAAGAGGAATTGATGATACTAACACAGTGAGGGTGGACAAGACGAACAAGGAAGGATTCATATTCTTTACTAGAAAATGGAGTTGGTGCTACCTAGGGTTGGTGACCTAAATACAAGGGAGTTGGTGCTTCCTATGGTTGGTGCCTTAAAAACAAGGGAGTTGGTGCTTTCCCTGAATAAGGGGATTTGTGTCTCCTAGAGTTGGTTCTCTAAAAAGGATCGGTGTCCTTCACTATTATTTATAAAACCTTGTAATTCATGTTAATTGTATTTATATAATTGATTTTAAATACAACTCCATTGTTGATCTATTGTGGTAATTAATAAAATATCAAATTAATTGCTAATTATTGAAAAAGGGTAATATTGATTCATCGCCCCCTCTCAGTGTTTACAACAGTTGGTAGTGTGGCACATGAGTTATAGATGATGGAAGAAAAATAGTTACCAGTTCAAGAAGGATGTAAAGTAATTTAGGTTACATCTTATGGAAGAACAAGAGAGAGGAGGGAATGGGAGAGTGACGTTTTGCATGATAATAGATTTGGTGAAGGAGTTTGAGATGTCAAAGAGTAGTTATGTTTCTTTGAAAGAAAAAGAAAATAAGATTGCAGTGGATAGTGATGTGGTCTTGGAGGTGTTGGTTAACAATTTTCTTAAATGGGTATATGAACAATATGGAGAACACTTGTAGTGAAGGAGTTTGTGGTGCACAAAGAAGAGTGATTAGAGGAGAAGGAAGATAATGTTTTGAGGTGTGAAAGAGGTACTTGTGTGAATACCCATTATAGATAAGAAATATGAGAAGGTAAGAGGAGGGGTGACTCATAAATGTTTGGAAAATATAAGTAAGAAGAAATTAGTATGGTTTCTTATAGTTGAGGTTGGATTAGATAAAGGGCCATAATCAGAAAACAACAAGATCAAACTCGATAGGAAACATCAGATAACTCAGGACAATAGGGGGAAGCAAGGGATCCCATGCCCCCATAAGATAAAACACCTGATCAATTTCCAAGACTGTGTCTTGAGAAGGTGAACATAAATTTAAAGGATACTTCTTAGGACAAATTGAACACCGAGGATAAGACACCACATAATTCACCCATGGCAGGGAAAAGTCTACTTGAACACGAGGAACACACAAGGGGGAAGATTGTGGTAAAGCTGAACTAGGATGGTGATTATCAAATTAAAGTTGATCAATAGTGACAATGCTTTCATCGTGGGTAATAATCATAATAGAGCAAGACCAAGTGAAAGAGATAATTGTCTCCCCACAATTACAAACATACAAAAATCAAAGAAAATAACTACTTTATTTAGGACAAGGTAGGGATAGAGAGGAGAAAAGAAGGTTCAGCTTGTTCTCCCATTTGATGTTGATCCCTGATCCAATTTTCCGAAGAACTCCCTGCTCCAATTTTTCAAAGAACTCTTGATCTTTCGTAGGAATTAACCTGCAAGCTATATACAAAACTAGGGTTGCGACGAAAGTGGTTATACAATCATAAACATGCGCATGTAATATGTCAGATTCAAGGCAAGAATATAGATAAATGTACAATGAAGACAAATTTGGGGGAAAACAAGATCTTTTATTACCAAGAAGTGGAAAAGGTAAGTTACAACCTTGTCCAACATTAGGCATCGTCTTGAAGCTAATTGTTTGGGTTCCTCCAGGAATCCTCAAGAATCAACTCAACCGATATTATCTTCTCTCAATGACTTAGATAGGGATAAGGAACTACAAGGAAAATACCTTTTATTAGAGGTTTCTAGTGTTACAAAATTGAAAACAATTGGCAAAAAAAATCCACTACAACATCTGTTATCGATAGAGGATGTTTTTGCGGATACTATAATAAAATTTGATTATATAAAAAAAAAAATTGGGTG
>JASDQU010299448.1:0-13958 GCA_032191745.1 Picea mariana
AAAATTTAAATATTTTATGTATTTTTTAAAAAGACCGGTTTATTGAAACCGGTTCGACCGGTTTATTACCGGTTCCGGTTCCGGTTCCGGTTAGACCCTCGACCAGTTCCGGTACCGGTTCCGGTTTTTAAAACATTGGCTATGACGAGGTATCATTTTTTATACCGATATATATTGATGCAGATGATGATGGCATTCTTCCGAGAATGACGATGCTGCCGATGAAGAAAACTTCCAATGATTTATAGATACGCCAGCCAAGATGATATTGATGATGTTGTCCTCCTACCTGATGCTGTTGATGATGTTGTCCTCTCTCTCTCGCATGATGCTGCTGAAGAATACCCTTCTTGTTAAGGGGGAGTGTTGAAATAATGTAACTGCAAAGAGTATTCTTATTATTATTGATATTTTATTCATAGGATCAATCCCCATTGTGGATTGATCATGTCGGCTATTGTAATAGGACCAAATCCCCTTTTGCGGATTGGTCAATAGACAATTATAATAGGCAGAATAAGAAATCGGCCCCAGCAGTTAATAAGAAGACCCAGAAATATAATAAAGGTGGGTTTACCTGCCCACATTAAGAAGTCGGCCCTGCCAGTGAAGAGACACTTCACACGTGCCAGAACTTGTATAAATAAAGGAGGCTAGCGCCTCATTTGATCACAACTCACTTGCTCAGTTTGAGAGACAAGTTCTGATCTGTTACCGGCAAAGGAGAGAGAGAGTGGCGCATATCTTGGGAGAGGACTTTCTGTTTTAGCATAAGATCTCTTGGCATTGTATTGGCTATTTATATTAAGGAAGTTTTGCTAGGTTTTCTTCCCCTAGAGGGTTTCCCAGGATAAATGTTGTGTCTCTTGTGAATGTGTATTTCTCAGTGATCTTGTTCTTATGTTGCTATTATCTATTGAAATGCAAAGAACTATAATAATGGCATAAACATTAACATGATGGTCAATTGATCGAAGGAGTAGGACAATGCCATAAAGTTTCAATACATATACAAAAGTTGGAACTACAAACCAGATATTACGCTCTACCCCTTTATGCAATGGACATGGTGTTGGGAGCAGAATGGATCTAATGCAACTAGGAACCTATGCCACAAATCTCCAAGAACAATTCGTGTAATTCAAATGGAAAGGAAAGAATTACAAGTTATATGGTTCAGGAACCCAAAATCGTCCACAAAAGGAACTTACAAATCCCATGCTTCTGCCACGAACAAATATGCCAAATAATCGTCAACAAATCCATAATCAAAGTGAAATTTCACAGGGAGAGACAAATTCATTGCTTTGAGGATGAAGCAATTTTGAAGAGGAAGGCATTGTTATGAACATAAACCAAAATATTAATAATAATACAATAATAATAAATAAATAATTATAAAGTCATGACCATTCATAAAGGGCACCTTAGGCCATATATGATCATTCATTTTTTCATCATTCAATAATTATTCGATCTTCTTATAAAATATTATTTTTTTATGCCATCGAGCAATAGAAATTACTCTTTTGCACCAGTTTTATAGAGCACACCTCTCCTAGGTGCTCTCTCATCTTTATTGCATGGATATTTCAGCTACAGTTGTCATTTTTTGACCTTCATTGGATAGCAATCTCACCTGTTTGACTTGGTACATATATTATTTTATTTGAGGTGGTTATGGAGGGATTTTAATGAGAGGCATGTAGCATACTTGGAGGGACACACGTGGCACATTGCATGCATTTACTTGGTCATCTTACTATATTTGAGCATATTCTTGGAGGGCACACTAGTGGAGACACTTCTTGTTGTTTATGGAGGTATATATTTTATTATTTCATGGAGTTTTGGCATGGTCAAAACGCTAATTCACACTTATATCCTTGGATTTGTCTTGTGAAGATGGTTCACTTGCTATTTTGGGGTTTGACCACTTTAATTCTTGTGGAGCGCTCCATCTACTTGGCACCTTGCGCATTCATCCATGGAGTTGGTTCCCTTAGGATTCACACATGTGGATTGGTTACATGCATCTTGTGGACCACTTGCTATTTTTGGAGGTTAGTTATGGAGCATTCTCCTAGGAGGACTATTTTATTGTTATATCTCCCATGCACCTTGGAGGGCGCACTTTGTGAGCTCTTCTAGGTGGACTCATGAGCACATCCTCCTAGGTTGAACATTAATTTATTATATTTGCATGCATCCATTCTTAGAGGGCGAATTCTATGTGGACATTTTGATGTTGGCCTAGTTATCATGCCTATTTTTAGTTGTATGTCCTCTCTTGGAGACTTATTATGTTATCCCTTTCCTATTTTGATTCTTGAATGAAAGCAATTCTCCTTGAGAGGCTTGCACATATTGTGACATGGTCAACCATGGATTGAAGAAGGATCTAACTTCTAAAATTTTATAATATTTTTTTGACTTGTCAAGGAGTTAGCAAAAAATTATTTTTTATTGTATGAGAGAAGATACTCCCTCTATAAAGAGGAGTTTTCTCTCCATTTCAAGGGTTGTTGAGACTTTGGAGATTGAGGAGCTCTTTCATTGGACTTCATTTGTACATCATATGCTTGGAGCTTGAATGGAGGATTGGAGGTATAATTTCATTTTTATGTGAGGCTTTCATTGTGCACTTTAATTTCATATGCTGATTTTTGTATTAGGAAACACTTTTAGCATGTTACGAATGCCTTGTAATGAACCATGCTTCATTTGAATAGAGTAATGTGAGGATTTTATCCCTCTTATTGCTATTGTGGTTGAGTTAACCTTTCATCTAATAAACCCATTTTTTGCTAGATTGACATAACCTCATTTTCATAACAATGCTCAAGTATGGCACCATTATCCTTCCAAGGTAGTTTTCTGTTATAAGAATCAGCAAGTCAAGGTTGGTTTGTGGCATGTATAATAGCCCTCATTTGCTTGCATTTTCATGCACTCACCCTCTTTGATCTATGCTTCCTTGATTTCGTTTTCCCAAGGTGTGATTAGGCACTTAGTCTTGGGGTTTTTCCTTCATCTTTCCTTCTCACACAACTCATTATGCCACATATACTACATCCATTTCGTTTGCTTAGGCTTACTCTTCACTAAATCACCTTATGCCTCCACTTTATAGCCTTAGCAATCCTACCTTTTAGGGAAGACTCCCTCGAGATCGAGAACAGCCAACCAAAAGTGAAAGGAAGAGCTATTGTGGTGACAATGGATAGCCTTCCTAAGTTGCACAAGACTATCCCCTTGATGAACACCTTGCAAGGTTTTCGTTTGGGATTTTAAAAAAAAATATTGCTAATATGAATAACATGCTATATCCACATGTTTTCATCGCGTGCACACCTATGTTACCGTATTCAACGTGCCAAGGTCCAGGATCCACAATTTTGTGGATCAAACCAGAATCTTGATCCTAATAAGGCGGGATCAAGCCCAAATCTAATCAAGATCCATTTGTAATAAAAAAATGTCGCTACTAAGGATCCATATCCAACCATATGGATACATCGAGCTGGAAAATCTTCTAGAAAAAGCAATATTTTTTAAAATAAACTTAAAAATCCATATGGATACGTCGAGCCAACAAATCCTCTTGAAAAAGCAATTTTTTCAAAATAAACAAAAAAAAGTTAAAACAACTCAAACATTAAAATTACAAATTAAAAAGAAAAAAATTATGTGGGCTCTAAAATCCTACACTTACGGTTTTCCTATAAAACAACCCCTCCCCCTATTCTAAAACACAAATCTGAGTTTTTTCATAACAGTTTGCATTTCTAAGTTTGTGATATTGGAACTCTCTTTTTGGCTATATTTTCAAAGTTATGAATGATTTTGATTCTTGAAATCTGAATTTCTATGTTTTTGGTTATATATATGTGTGTATGTGTGTGTGTGTGTTAATTTATCTCAACCCAACACCCCGCTAATAATCCCGAATAAAATCACATTATTAATTAAAAGCACAGCTAGGTTATTAACCAAACATTAGCGTAAGCATAAAAACCAAAACCAATCACATTGCACAAGATATCTGGGTAAATCACCCCTGGAAAAACCCCAAAGGGAAAACCAAATCTGAGTTGATTTTATTCATTAAAATCCTTGGGCTCTCGCCCTAGGATAATGGCCCATCAAAGGAATACAATGCAACAAATAGCCTAGCCTTCCTGGCTGCTATCTCCCTTGTTACCCCTTTGCTCCTTTCCTCAACCCTGCCCACTCACACTTGGACGAAATGCTCTTCACCCAATCAATAAGATCTCATCACTCTGTGTGTGACACAAGTACATGAGCAAAGAATCCCTCTTTGCTTCAATGTACTCTTTGTGTATCTCATCCTCTCACTTGGGCTTCCTTTTATTATGTTGAGTTAACCCTCAATCCAAAACCCTAGATCTCTTAAAGTGATCAACGGTTGAGATATAATTTCACGTTCACTATTGATCTAATGACTAGGATTTAATCAACTCATTTAAGTTATTGATACCAAATACTTTGGCATTTAACTTAATTAATCTCACATTAATCTAAGACGTCATTCACTTTAATTATTAACTCATAAAGTGAACTTCCTAAGGTTCTGAGAGGTATTACAGACGACATCCACATGCTAGACACCGAGCCTATGTGGAAGTACTTGTCCGATGTTAAATACATCAACACTCCCTCTTATTGAGGAAGATACTTCTACCACCTGGAGGTGGCTCTCTCTTAGCTGTTAGATCTGCTACCATGGTTACTCTCCAATCCACCCGATTGGATCCTCCCTCTGAAACAGAAGCTATCTCTGCCATCTCACTCGGACCCATCTTTGAAGACTTGCCTTTCATGCTCCTAGAAGCCTCCTACTCCTGAGCATCTTGCATGGTCATCTCGTACCATGGCTCTGTCTTGATAGACTTGGAAGGCCATCCTTCCCATATGAACCTGAAGGTTGACTCCCTCTGAGCTACTCAACCTTCGAAGCTACCTGCTCCTTGTTCTCTGCCACTTTGTTGCTTGCCATTGCTCGCATAGCAACTCAACACAAATTTTCGTTGCCCGGATCCCTACTCAAGACCCGTTGCCTGATGTCCGGATTTCTGCCCAAAGTTTCCCAGGGCTGCCCGTAGCCTTTTGTTGTTGCCCGGGTATTTTTCTAGGCTACCCAAGTCCTTTATGGGTGTTGCCCGACTATCTATGCCTGTTGCCCGGGGCTACCTAGACCTTTGCCCGCTGCCCAGCAGTTGTCTCAGCCTTGTAGCTCCTGTGTTTTGTTATTGGGCAGCTCTACGGGCCTGTTGGGTGGTTGTTGGGTGGTTGGTGGCCTCTCTGGATGGTCAACGACTGGCTGGATGGCCAACCTCTATCCTCACCCGGCGACTGGTTGGTCGATTGGCTGCCACTGCAATACCATGGCTTCTCCCAACCGTCTACCCAACCCACGGCCCCTTCTCTGTCGGCGGTCTTCTATTCTACCTACCTCTACGTCCACGCCCAGACGTCCCTTTTCTCCTATGTTGCAACCTTTCCTGCAACCGAACCACACCTCAGCCACGTCCGCTACACACAGGACCAGTTCTGCCGCCCTCTCCAGCTGTCTCCTACAAGTGCCTTAGCCCGCGACTATCCCATCGCTCAGGCCCTCCTCCTGTTGACTGCTTCAACCATCCATTGATAGCCTCACATGTGGATCTCCATGTCCCTTGCTGCCTCACTCTTCCACTTCAGCAGTTGGCGGTTGCTTACCCTGTCCGTCGGCGTCTTCTCTACACCCAGCCACCTCCATGCGCCTCCTTTCTGTTGGGGGTTGTAGTCGTCAGCTACACCTTATGCCCGATCCTTCACCACATCCAACCACAACAACCCACAATCGATCCAATACTCAGCTAACCCGAGCCACTTCATCTCACAACCTCCACGCGAATGGATCTCAACACACCACACGCAGCGACTCGATTCATAGCACAACCAATCTGTATGTTGTACGAATCGTACGACGACCGTACAGTTCTATTTTTTATTTAAATTATGAGTTTAACCTGCAGTTGCAAAACCTGCAATAAAAAAATTTCTCACAAACCTGCAACAAAAATAATTTCTCATTGCAAATCTTGATCTCGTGTTCCTAGTTTCCTTCAGAACCGCAGCTCTAATACAATGTTAATTTATCTCAACCCAGCACCCGGCTAATAATCTTGAATAAAATCACTTTATTAAGTAAAAGCACAGTTAGGTTATTAACCAAACATTAGCAGAAGCATAAAAACTTAAACCAATCACATTGCACAAGATATCTGGGTAAATCACCCTTGGAAAAACCCCGAAGGGAAAACCAAATCTGAGTTGATTTTATTCATTAAAATCCTTGGGCTCCTGTCCTTGGATAATGGCCCATCAGAGGAATACAATGCAGCAAATAGCCTAGCCTACCTAGCTGTTATCTCCCTTGCGTCCCCTTTGCTCCTTTCCTCAGCCCTGCCCACTCACATTTGGATGAAATGCTCTTCACTCAATCAATGAGATCTACTCACTCTATGTGTTACACAAGTACATGAGCAAAGAATCCCTCTTTGCTCCAATGTACTCTCTTTGTGTCTCATCCTGTCACTTAAGTTGCCTTTTATTATGTTGAGTTAACCCTAAATCCAAAACCCTAGATCTCCTAAAGTGATCAACGATTGAGATCTAATCTCACGTTCACTTTAGATCTAACGACTAGGATTTAATCAACTCACTTAAGTTATTAATGCCAAATATTTAGGCATTTAACTTAATTAATCTCACATTAATCTAAAAGGTCATTCACTTTATTTATTAACTCATAAAGTGAACTTCCTAAGGTTTTGAGAGGTATTACGAACGACTTCCACATGCTAGACACTGAGCCTATGTGGAAGTACCTGTCTGATTATAAATACATCAACAATATATAGACACACAAAAGCCCAAGGTGTTGACTCAACCAGTTGTCATCAATGTTGCTAGGCATTTGGCTAGTTTCGTGCCAGCAGGTGCCTGATTTGAATCCCCCTAGGTTAGGTGCACCAATCTATGCCAATGGGTTTGCCACATATGCCATCCATGAATGTGGAGAAGCATCCCTTGGGTTTCCCCACAAGGTTTTCCTTAGGAATTAAATACACACACACACGCACAAATGGTCCATCGTGTTGTGGTCTAGCAACAAATTGGAGCGGTTGTTGTGACAATGACCCAAGTTCAAACCTAGGTGGGCTTGCTCCTCCCCTGCATGGGGTTTTCCAAATGTAGCTATTGATATTGGGCCTTGTGTCAATTATTGATTGTGGATTTCAAAAAAAGCATTATTGATGTAGCCTTCCCGCAGATTATTGTAGTGGCATTGGTGAGGTACCAGCAATCCCATTCTTCACTTAAATGTGGGAGGGTGGGATGCACTCATTTCCGGGTTTACTTTCCATAAAAGGGCACCTTCCCATTTTAAATATATATAGACACACATATATCTGTGTGTTATTTCTCCATATCTGGATCCTAACTTCGAAAAAACTAATGAATCTGTCTTTCCATGCAGCCTAGGTCCATATTATTTTAACATGTGTTCATCATGTCCACAAGGACCATGCTTTAATTATGTATACATAGAGGACTCCACCCAAATCAGTAATCAGAAAATATACAATTTAACACCTCATGTTGCTCATCAAAGCTTAGAAGTCACTGTCTTCAATATCTAGCCATCTACAATTATGTGCATACTACATCCAAATAGGGGATTTGGATAGTGTTAAAATAATGTAACTGCAAATTGTATTCTTATTATTATTTGATATATTATTCATTGGATCAATCCCCATTGTGGATTGATCATGTCGGCTATTGTAAAAGAACCAAATCCCCTTTTGCGGATTGGTCATAATGTAATTCTAAAAGGCAAAAGAAGAAGTCGGCCCCAGAATATATCAAGAGGCCTCGAAATATAATAAAGGTGGTTATAACCACCCAGTTGGAGAAGTCAGCCCTGCCAGTGAAGAGACACTTCACACGTGCCAGTCTTGTATAAATAAGGAGGCTAGCACCTCGCTTAGACACACAACTCACTTGCTCATTGAGAGACAAGTTTTGGAACTGCAGTTAGAGAAGAAGGAGAGAGAGTGGCGCATCTTTGGGAGAGGATCTTTTGTATTAGTTTGAGTTATCTCTTGGCATTGTATTGGTTATCTATAATAAGGAAGTTTTGCTGGGTTTTCTTCCCCTAGAGGGTTTCCCAGGATAATGTTGTGTCTCTTGTGATTGTGTATTTCTCAATGATCTTGCATTATGCTATTGTTATCTATTGAAATGCAAAGAACTATAATAATGGCTTAAACATTAACATGGTATCAGAGCCAAGCTGAAGAGAGCATCTTTCACAAGAGTGAAAAACGTCACTGTTGTCGTACATGCAAATTAGGGCTTTCTAATGGTGAAACTTTTCAGCCCTAAAACCATCTAGAAAAGTGTGCCCTCCCCCAAGGATTACTTTGGCACTCTCAGCGCACATTTTCAGTGGCCAGATCTCCCGAAAAGTGAAACCCTAGTTTCACAAAGTACCAGAAGTACCAGAAAAGTTAAAACCAGTGTACCAGAAGTACCAAAGGACCAGAGGTAGCAGAAAACCAAAAGCACTAGTCCAGAAATCCTCAGATCAAGTTTGGAGGAGCAAAAGTTGGATTTTCTCAGATCCAAACACACCAGGCTACTCGCCTCAGCCAAGCGCACCTCCTGGTAAGTTCAGATTTTGATTTTGAGCACTTTCATTTTTCGGTCATTGTCCTAGCTCCAGGTAAAAGATGTCTGCAAGCGTTAAACTTGTTGACAAGCTAGGAGTGGAAAACTTTCGTGCCTGGAAGTATAGGATTGGCCTCATTCTTGAAGAGAATGACTTAGCAAGATTCGTCAAAGAAGAAGTGTCGGAACTCGTCGATGCTGCAGAAAAGGCAAAGCATCAAAAGGACACAATCAGGGCCAAAAGAATCATTGCACATTCAATCAAAGACCACCTGATTCCTTATGTGTCATCTACGAAGACTCCGAAAGAAATGTTTGATGCCTTGACCAGACTGTATGAAGGAAAGAACATAAACCGGAAGATGAATCTAAGAACTCAACTGAAGAATACAAGGATGCAGAAAGGAGAAACGATTCAGGAATATTTCTCCAAAATCTCAGAATTCAAAGAACAGTTAAAAGCGATTGGAGATACCATAGACGAAGACGAACTCATAATGACGGCCCTAAATGGTCTCACAAGACCTTGGGATGCATTCATCCAAACGATATGTGCCAAAACGGAGAAACTGAAGTTTGATAGTCTATGGGAAGAATGCATCCAAGAAGAAACAAGAGTAGCGAATCATGAAGCGTTACTAGCAAGAGATGATGATCAAGCCCTAGCTACTCACACCAAATGAGGAAGGAAGAAACCTTACTTCCAAAAGGAGACTCATAAAGAGCCTCAACAGTCAAACAAATTCAATCATAAAGAATCTCATCCAAGGAGATTTTAGAAGAAAGGACAACGAAAGGAAAGAGACTACTCATCTGTACAATGCTATCACTGTGACAAGATGGGACATATTGCAAAGTTTTGTCCAGCCAGACAAGAAGAATACAAGAGAAAACATAAGAGGCACCATGCCCATGTAGTCGAAGATGAAGAGTCACCTGCAAAGATGATAAGAGAGCAAATCAAAGACCATGTCTTAATCTCGGCCCTCTCAAGATCTGTAACACCTGGAGAGGACACTTGGCTCATTGATAATGGTACATCCAAGCACATGACGGAACAAAGAAACATTCTCTCTTGTATCTCAAGAAAGAAGTTTTCTCAAAAAGTGACACTTGGAGATGATTACCAATATCCCATCAAGGGAGTGGGAGAATCAAACCACAAACTGAATTCAGGGAATTCACTAAAAATGAAGGACGTACTATATGTACCAGGTTTGATAAAGAACCTACTCTCCATTTCAGCTTTAGAAAAGAAAGGCTTCAGAGTTGCTTTTATAGATGGAGAAGTTCTTATGTGGGCTAAAGGAGAAACCTTAAATGAAGCAATCATCATTGGAAGTGAAGAAAATGGCTTGTATAAACTAAAGGGTCACTCAGAGGCTACCATGACCCACGCCATTGAAAACTCATGTGAACTTTGGCATAGAAGATTAGCTCACATCAACTACAAGGCGCTACCATACATATGCAAAGCAGTCACAGGTTTACCAGAACTCAAAGGTGACCATGAAGGCGTATGCAATGGATGTGCACAAGGGAAGAACATCAAGAACCCGTTTCCGAAGAGAGACAGCAAAGCAGAAGGAGTCCTAGAGCTCATTCATTCAGATGTATGTGGCCCAATGCCATCGTCCTCCATTAGTGGGTATGTATATTATGTATCATTTATTGATGATTATTCTCGTAAGACCTGGATATATTTTTTGAAATCTAAAGATGAAGTGTTCAGCAAGTTCAAGAAATTCAAAGCCTTGATAGAGAATCTTTTTGAAAGAAAGATTAAGATACTCAGTTCAGATAATGGAGGAGAATATACCTCAAAAGAGTTTGTGTACTTCTGCAAGGATGTTGGGATCAAGAGGGAAATCACTACTCCCTATAATCCCCAACAAAACAGTGTAGCTAAAAGAAAGAACAGAACAATAATAGAAGTTGTGAAGACTATGATCCATGATCAAGATTTGCCTATGTGCTTATGGGCAGAAGCAGCAATGGCAGTTGTATATGTGCAGAACCGATTATCCCATAGTGCACTTGGGCTCAAGACCTCGGGAGAGATGTTCACCGAAAAGAAGCCAGAGGTAAGCCATCTCAAAATATTTGGCTGCCCAGTATTTATTCATATACCAAAAGAGAAGAGAAACAAGCTGGAACCCTCAGGAAAGAAGGGAATATTTGTGGGATACTGTGAGGTCTCCAAGGCCTTCAGAATCTATAAACCAGGTCACCGTCACATTGAGATCAGCAAGGATGTGACCTTTGATGAAGATGCAGCGCTCAAGAAATCTGGAAGATGCCAGCTTGAAGAACTATATGAAGAGGAACCCGTAATCCTCGGTACTGCAATGAGGGAGGTTCCCAGAGCCGCAGAACCAATGAGGGAAGTCGTAACTTCCCCTGATGAGGAAATTCTAGAAGACCATAATATATCAGAAGTCCAAGAACCTCCTTAGATGACGATCCTCCATAAAAGGAAGCCAGCTTAGGCTAGAGAGCTTATTCAAGATGGAGAGAAGTACGGTGTTCCCCAAGGAACTACAAGACAGGTGAAAAGACCAAAGCCATTCTCCAGTTATACGGCTTTGATGTGTGATCTTCTAGAAGAAAAGCCTACCTGCTTTGAAGAAGCCATTCAGAGGAAAGAATGGGTAGATGCCATGACAGAGGAAGACCAATCCATAATGAAGAACGAAGTATGGGAAATAGTTCCCAGACCGAAGAGTAAAGATGTGGTATCCTCCAAATGGCTCTTCAGAATAAAACATGTTGTTGATGGAAGTATTGAGAAGTATAAAGCAAGATTTTTCGCTCGTGGCTTTTCTCAAAAGGAAGGCATTGACTATGAAGAGACATTCGCTCCTGTAGCCAGATACACTTCGATCAGAACCATCGTAGCTCTTGCAGCTAAGATGAAGTGGAAGCTGCACCAGATGGACGTAAAGACAGCTTTCCTAAATGGTGTCATCGAAGAGGAAGTGTATATAGAGCAACCTCAAGGATTTGAAGTTGAAGACAGGAAGTCTCATGTCTGCAGATTGAAGAAAGCCTTATAGGGATTGAAGCAAACTCCTAGATCTTGGTATGGCCGTATAGACAATTTCTTGACAAGTTTAAGCTTTACCAAGAGTAAAGCAGACTCTAACCTCTACTTCAAGATCATGAACGATGAGCCAGTAATATTACTACTATATGTGGATGACTTATTCTTAACTGGAGAAGAAATGCTCATCACTGAATGTAAGAAGAGACTTGCCTCAGAATTTGAAATGAAAGACCTTGGCCCAATGCATTATTTCTTAGGTCTTGAGGTATGGCAGAGTCCTGAGAGGATCTTCCTTAACCAAGGGAAGTATACAGTCGAAATCCTAAAGAGATTCGACATGTTGGAGTGCAATTCCATGAATACACCCATGGAAGTGAAGCTGAAGCTGTTGGTCGACACTTCGTCAGAGTTGATTGATGCCACACTGTACAGACAGATTATTAGATCGTTGATGTACCTGACGAACACCAGACCAGACATTTGTTTTGCCATGAACACTTTTGAATCGGTTTCTGGTAGAACCCAGACATGTTCACCTAATGGCTGCAAAACATGTGATGAGGTACCTTAAGGGTACAATAGATTGTGGTCTCAGCTATGATGGAGATCATGATTTCACATTGAGTGGATACACTGATGCAGATTGGGCAGGAAGTGTTTCTAACAGGAAAAGAACTTCAGGATGTTGTTTCAGTTTGGGATCAGCCATGATCTCGTGGCAGAGTAGGAAGCAATCTAGCATTGCTCTTAGCACAGCGGAAGCAGAATACATTGTTGCATGTTCTGCTAGCTACGAAGCTATATGGCTTCGAAAGTTGTTGACCGACCTATTTGACTTAGAGATGAAAGCAACCATGATCCTATGTGACAACCAGAGCTGCATAAAGATGACAAAGAATCATGTATTCCACGACAGGTCGAAGCACATAGAGAACCGATATCATTACATCCGTGACATGGTGCAGAGAGGAGCCTTAAAGCTCTAATACATTAGCACGGATGAACAAGTTGTTGATGTGTTAACCAAGCCTCTATCTCGTATAAAGTTTGAGCACTTTCAAGATAAGCTTGCTATAGTCCGAAAGGACCTTCCTTGAAAGGGGGAGTAGTTGTTGTGATGAGACATCTCTTTCTTCCGACCTGACAGTTGTGACGTAAAGCAAGATGATGTGATGTGACTAGTACTATGCTTCCGGCTGGATAGCTCTGACGTAAAGCCAATCTAGTATCCTGCTTCCGACCTGATGGTTGTGACGTAAAGCAGGACGAGTACCTTGCTTCCGACCTGATGGTTGTGATGTAAAGCAAGATGATGTGATGAGACTAGCACTAAGCTTCCAGCTGGATAGCTGTGACGTAAAGCCAGTCTAGTATCCTACTTCCGACCTGATGGTTGTGACGTAAAGCAGGGCGAGTACCTTGCTTCCAACCTGATGGTTGTGACGTAAAGCAAGATGATGAGATGAGACTAGCACTGAGCTTCCAGCTGGATAGCTGTGACGTAAAGCCAGTCTAGTATCCTGCTTCCGACCTGATGATTGTGACGTAAAGCAGAACGAACATCTTGCTTCCAGCTTAACAGCGATGACGTAAAGCAAGACTATGAGATGAGACTAGAACTGTGCTTCCGGCTTGATAACTGTGATGTAAAGCCAGTCTAGTATCCTGCTTCTGACCTGATGGTTGTGACGTAAAGCAGGACGAGCATCTTGTTTCCGACTTGACAGCTGTGACGTAAAGCAAGACTATGAGATGAGACTAAAACTGTGCTTCCGGCTTGATAGCCGTGACGTAAAGCCAGTCTAGTATTATTATGATGAGCCAGCCTCGTGCTATGATGATGATGATGATGTATCAGTTTTATACTAATACATATTGATGCAGATGATGATTGCATTCCTTTGAGAATGACGATGTTGCTGATGAAGAAAACTTCCGATGACTTATAGATACGCCAATCAGTGTTCCAAGATGATATTGATGATGTTGTCCTCTCACCCACTTGATGTTGTTGATCATGTTGTCCTCTCTCTCTCGCCTGATGTTGTTGAAGAATACCCTTCTTGTTAAGGAGGAGTGTTAAAATAATGTAACTGCAAAGTGTATTCTTATTATTATTTGATATATTATTCATTGGATCAATCCCCATTGTGGATTGATCATGTCG
>JASDQU010299455.1:1818-14055 GCA_032191745.1 Picea mariana
TCACACCGCCCTCCACATTTCATGGACCCACCATTAGAAATCATGATTTGGAAATTATTGACTGCACGGATATAGCAATTAGTTTCTTGGGCAATGCGGGGATGAATAAAATTATGGGTGCTGCCACTATCAACAAGAATGATGACCTTCCTATGCTTGATGTAGCCAATTAGATATCACCTGAAGATATCCAAGGCTGCAAATATATCACCTAAATATTATTATCATTAGTAGACTAATCGATAATATCCTTAGAATCCCCCAACAATAATAACCTTGGTACCTGTTTAAGATAAGAAAAATATAAAATTAACCAAAGTGCCATCAATTCCCCTTTAGTATTTGTTTCTTTTCCACAATCCATTTTTAGCTTAAATGTTCCCAATATTGGGCATTTTAGAATGGCTCTAGCCCCACATTTTGTGTCTCTTTCCTGTGAAATTCCATCAAAAAATCCTCTAACTCTTTATCACACCACATTTTCTCCTTAAATTTTGATTTGACCTTTTTTTTTAATAGTATCTTTATTCTGCAAAATGGTTTCCTTTAATTTTGAGATTATAGGTTATAAAATTCTTTTGTATTTGATCTATCTTTCTACATGATTCACGAGAGATACTACATCCAGGTGTAACAAGAGTCTCAAAGAGGAGTTTCTTCTTATCCCAACTCCAAAGATCAGCTGGTTTACAATTGTTTTCAAGCCCATAATAAGATTTCCATTCCCCAATAACCATTTTCTCAATGCTATAATTCCAAATGAGCTTGTGCTGAATATCAATTCCAAGATATTTGTATGAAATGACTTCCTCCAAATTATTGTTTTCATATGAAAAGGTAACATAAGGGATCTTATTGGATTTAATAATCCTGACCTTAGTCTTAAGACTCCTTGCCATAACACTTTATAGATAATTTCATTATTTATTAACACTTATTTATTTTTGAAAACTCTCTAATCATAGTTCGTTATCTTACCCTAATGGTCATACCATTAGAGGACAGTTGTGGTATATGTACTATATATACATTATTGATGTACATATTAATTGAATTGGCTTTGTGGCTTTTCTGCCTTTCTTCGTGTCTTCTTGATCTTGTTGTTAGTTATATACTTTCTTTCCTATATGCTTAACAGTGGTATCAAATCCCTATAGTTCTTAGGGCCTAGTAGAACCATGGTAGTTTTCCATAGTAGATGAAGAAAAGGGGATCCATGGAGCGGGTTCTGTTGTCTGCAAGTGAGAGTCGCCTCAAGACCTAGCTATTGTTAAGGTGAACGAGGCATTAAAATGATTGCGCGAGCCAGTGAAGGAGCCACTAGTGTATGGGAAAGAGGCACGCAAGAGAAATTCGTTAGACTGTTTGCGATCTGTGTGAAGGAAGTGAACGATTTGTTGGTTTGTGGAACTAAAGAAAGAATAGGCCTCATTATTTAGCTATCCATCCACCAATATTTCACGATCTATCCAACAACAAAGGCCAAGAAGAGCATAATGCCTCAATCCAATACTCATTTTTTGGTGGAGATTGAACGCTAGTGGAGGATTGATTTGTGAGCAATGTTGTTGAACACACCTGCATCAAGGAATAGGAGCCGCACAATTTCTGCCTGGTTTTATGTTTGTTGTGAGCTGATTGATGGAGAATCCATTCCATTTTGATTTGAGGGAGCCCTAGGAGAGGGAGAAACCCATTCGCAGAGCACAGAAGGTGCCTAAGTTAGTGGCAAAGTAGATCCTCTCACAAAGGAAAGAAGAAAGATGAGCATGAAAGTCAAGATGTTATGCCACTTATTTCACGAAGGAAAGAAGAAACAACTGGGGATGGAACAAGCCTAGAAGAAGAAAAACAAGGGAACAACAATAATAAGAGAAGTAATATTAGTAATGGCTACAACGTGGGGTATTCCATCTATGTGGCATCGTGCAAGAATTACGAAGAGCTTTTCCTTGTGGAGACCAAAAAAATTGGGTACGCTGCTTCCAACCTCAAGTCTGTCGAAGAAAAACTTGGATGAGAGGGTTAAGAAGAAGGTTGTTCAATATTGAAATTTGTTTAGTAGGCAAGAGACCGAGTTAGTAAAGACATACGATATTGAAATACAGTTTACAAACTTATTTTTGGGGTTTTATAAAAACAAAAGTTATATTCCTAGTTTGAAAAGTCAACGAGTTTTTAAAAAATTAAAATTATTTCTTTGGTTTTGTGAACACATGTTTTATTTTCAAGAAAGTCCTGAGATATTTTCCCATGAAGATGAGGAGCATTGTGGAGATATTTGCCCATGAAGATGAGGAGCGTTGTGGCTATTGTTGTCGAGTTGATGGTAACCTGTGGATCGTGGAGCAAGAAATCAAGAAATCGTTGTGGAAGTTTTGAAGTGGAACATCAACCATTAGCTGAAATATGAGAGTCCACTTATATGAAAGTCGAATGGCGGATTTTTTTTTGTGCTAGGGAAGTCCGCTCCAGAGGAGAGAGACCGGGTTTTGCTTATTTATTCGCAACACTATTCAAAATTTTAAAGAATCATTCAAATCCTGCATTGTGGACAAGTGTTTGTTCAAAATTTTATGACTTGCAATTGTAATTGGGTGCATTTTTGGTTGAAGCCAACACCCTTATGTTGAGTTTAAATTCTCTATTGTCGAGTTGGATTATTGTAAAAGGGTGGAATTTCAAGAAACCCTCAGTCCTTCAAGAAAGCAAAGAAGACCCATTCTGAACTTGATTATATTCAGAAATCTCCACACTATGCTCACAACAAAATCAGTGAAGCCAACCATTATGAACCTATTTTTGTTCAGAAATTTCTACATCTCACAACAAAATCAATGAAGTCAATGAAGTTGATAATGATCAGATGATAGATCAGTGTTTTGATCTTCATCCGTGTATACATTGTGAAAGTGTACACATTGTTCCAATAGCTTATACAAGTTAGATCTCTTCTTGGCCATACTTGCAAATGGTGGTCAAGGGAATTGGAACCACTTGTCCCTGACAGGGGGGAAATCTAGTTGAGTCAGGTTCCAAGTTTGATTTTGAGTCAGGTTAGAGCCTGTGAACAAATGATGAAATATGCAACCCAGTTCCTGGTATGCAGTCTTGTTTCTAAACATATTGTTCTTGATAGTTTATGGTCAGCTTAAAACCACCAATTAAGCATAAGACATGAAATTCAATTTGTTACATTTTCATATTTTTTGAGCCTTGAGCTCTTGCTAGTGTATGGTCCACTTAAAACCGTGCAATTTGGTAGAAGACATCAAATTCTTCTAGACATTTGGTTTGTGGTCATCCTGAAACCAACAAATTGGTTTGTGGTCATCCTGAAACCACCAAATGAGTTTGTGGTCACCCTTAAACCACCAATTTAGTAGAAGACATCAGCTTCTGCTATTTTTTCATAGTTCAGAGTGGATCTTAAGCCCTCCGAATATTTTTCTTGACACATTACTAGTTGTCAAGAAGTGGTGATTTTTCAGGTAACAACGAACTTAAGATTTAGGGGGGATGTTGAAAACTCTCTAATCATAGTTCATTATCTTACCCTAACGGTCATACCATTAGAGGACAGTTGTGGTATATGTACTATATATACATTATTGATGTACATATTAATTGAATGGACTTTGTGCCTTTTCCGTCTTTTTTAGTGTTTTCTTGATCTTGTTGTTAGTTATATACTTTCTTGCCTATATGCTTAACATTTATAAAATCCATAAAAATGTGGAAAAACATTTTAAAACACCATAAATATGTGCAAGAACATTTTAGTTTGACTTTAAAACTCCATAAACATGTGCAAGAACATTTTAAAACTCCATAAACATGGAAAAATTATTTGACTTTTCTTTGAAAGAATAAAAATAAACAAAATTCTTACTTATTTTTGTAAATCAATAATTTGTAATTTATATTTAAAATTTTGAAAAATATTGTAACATTAATATAAATATAAAATATAAAATATAACGTAGATTTTATTTTTTTAGTATATTTTTTAATTATGTAATAAAAATTTTTATGAAAATGAAATATAATAATGATAAAATTTATTAAATTACATATATATATATATATATACTAATTAAAAATTTCAGAAAATAATAAAGTAATAAATTTCAAAATTAAAAATTTCAAAAAATAATGAAGTTATAACAATGCTTAAATTTATATATAATCTCAAGAATTAGGTGTGCATTTATATTATCATTTGTAAACAAAACCTAATAACTCGTTGGTGTTCCATAAGCAAACACACTCTTACAAAATACCTATAAATCTTAGACAATTAATTGGTTTCTTTATTTAATTCGGTCTTTAAGAACTAAACCCTATCAAAAGATCAAAGATTTCGTAAGAATTAGATATCTTAGCTTTGACCCTGGATATATACACTTTTCTATGAATTAGATATCTTGGCAGAGGAAATGGCGGAGCATAGCATGTAGATAATAAAAGTCTCTTACAAAGCTTGACGGATCTTGACGTTTCTCTTCTCCAACTATTTTCACAAAGATAATTTTGCCACATTGTAATTTCTGTCAGTGTTATACAAGCGGTTAAGATAATTTTGCATATCTCTCCGATCATTTCTCCGACATCAATTATCACCACATTCTTAGCTCTCTTAAAGAGAATACTCAATGCAGTGGTGGGAAGACTCTTGGTCTTCCACTGTGAAAATGGGATAGATAGTCCCATATCCTCCATCAACGTTTTTAAACGATGACGGCTGTCCCTTTATAGCAGAAGATTTGCGGGCAGCTTTTGAAAATAGTTTTGGACTACTTGAGCCTCGCTGCAGATTTCCCTCTTGATTGGTTTCGTCTAGTCTTCCTCCTTGCTTGACTTGTTTTGTTTGGGCCCCTATTATTGGCACAGTTTTTTGATGGCTTTTAGCTCGCAGAAAATTGCTATTGTAAATGAATTTATACATTTTATAAATTTGAGGAATTTTTTATTGGAAAAAAAGATAATTTTGCACGTGGTTGCAATTTATTCTGGACAGTGCTATGCAAGTGGTTTGGATGCCATGACGTGGATAATAATTAAGGTAAATCCAGTGCTATGCAAGTGGTTTGGATGCCATGACGTGGATAATAATTAAGGTAAATCTAGAGCAAGGAATATTGTGGAACAAAATCCATCATAGCGGAATGTCACATCAATATTAATACATTGCATCTCTAACTGCTAATAGTTTGAGAGGGTGCACAAAACAATAATTGTGAGTTCGGGTTGAGCTTTTAGTAGTTCACGGATGAGATTCGTACTCATATTTTGGTTATCATATCTATCATGTTTTTTAAATTAGGAATTTTTAACAATTTTATTTTATTGCATGTTATTATTATTATTTATTTTTAACAAAATTTTAATTTTTTTTAAGGTTTTACAAAGGTTTTATATAGTAAATCGATTTTTTTATTATTTAAAATCATTTTTTTCATATTCTATTGATTATTAAAACTAATTTATTATTACTAGAAAAAATATTTGAATTGTTTTAAAAGTTTTACATTATTAAAAATGTAGTGGATGAAGATTATTAAAATTATTATTTCAAGACTATAGCAATGAGTTTGCTATTGATTTGACATTAATTCTATTGACTAAGCACTTTGACTATAGATTTAAACAAATTTTCAAAGTATAACATTGTTATATTTATTGATTTTTTTTTTTTTTAAATTAAACCATTTTTTAAAATTATGATTGGTGAAGAACTTGAATCTTTTATTGCAAAGATGTCCGCAAACATATAATTTCGTCTTTAAAATTATTGGCATTGGGTCTTGGGATGCACCAGATGCGCTTTAGAACCTCGGGTACTCTACGCTTATATTCCCATAGACTTTGTCGACTATTTTATCACGCTAGTTTTTACGTGGCCAAACAACCAGGGTGTACATCCATGTTTTCCCATACGAGCATCTTTCGTGCCCAGTAGTTGGTTAGTTGGCATTGAAATAACTCTAGCGTTGGCATATAGAGCACGTCACTATCAGTGACACTACCACACATTATGTTACACTTTGCATCTTCTGCCATATTCAATAGACTAGCTGGTAAGGACTACGTTGCCATACAACACTTGTTTTATTAGCTATTATTTTATTGTATCTGTATAGTGCCATGCAACCTTGTTTATGGATGTGGATAATCTACAATCTCATTTCTCTCACATTTCATTTGCACTTGAAGTTAACAAATAGTCCAAGAAAGAATTTGAGGTGCTGAGTTATGAATAATTTGATTGTAAATGATTTGAAGACTTATACCTTTTATGTATCTTTATATAGAACATAAGAAGTATATTTTTAGATTTTTCTTTATGGGGCATGGTTTTCCACATAATTGCTCATAAGCAAGAGGAGAGATATTAGCTCAACATACTTGTTAACATAAAATATTTTTTTTAAGGAAAGTTGTATGGTCACTCTACATAAGACCATTAAAAAACATTTGAAATATCTCTAAGTATCTACTTTTATAATTTTGTTACTATAATAAAAAATATTTGACTTTTCTTTCAAAGAAAAAAAATTAACAAAATTGTTACTTATCAGATAACAATTTGTAATTTATATTTAAAATTTTGAAAATTATTTTAACATTAATATAAAATATAAAATAAATTATATGTTTTTTAATATATATTTTAATTATGTAATAAAAAAAATATCAAAATAAAATATAAAAATGATAAAGTTTATTAAATTACATATATATGATGATGATTAACGTCCACTAAGGCTTAATTGGCTTATCAGACCTTAAGACGGTAAGTGATTACTTGTGATTCTTTAGAATTTTGTTTCTGTGCTCAAAAAGCATTAAGAGAAGCTTTCCAATATCACCATACTTTTGTTGAGTTAAGAGGTTAGGGAGGTTGGTAGTGTGATCAATATTTTGAAAATGAGATCTAATATGGGTATTCGGTGGACAATCTAAGAGAAAGTGATTTTCATCTTCAACCTTCTTAGTGTCACAAAGGTGACACACTCTTTCATCCATGGCATTTTAGGAATTGACCAACACCCAGTTTCAATATGCAGCTCGTGAGAATTTGTTATTATCTTAGCAATGCTTATTTTTTTCTTTACACTTGGCAAAACAGATAGATAATTTTGATCTTCTAGATTAGGGTTGATTACATCTTTATAATACTTTAATTTTCTTTATTCCTGTAACTCTTTATCACACCACATTTTTTCCTTAAATTTTGATTTGACATTTTTTTTAATAGTATCTTTATTCTGCAAAATGGTTTCTTCCATGATTCCCCAATAGTTTAGCCAAGACCGAACATCTTTATGCCATCCTCGCTTGAGTCGATGGTCGTTATGACTTGATTTTGAAGCAATTTTAGGTAGCCTCTTGTCTTCCATGTTGTTTAACTTGTTCTTATAAAGTAGGTATCTAGTCATAGCCATGCTTTCAATGGGAGAGAGGCTTGTTTCTACGAGGAGGATGAGATATGGTGTATTTCCTTTAATTTTTAGATTATAGGTTATAAAATTCTTTTGTATTTGCTCTATCTTTCTCCAGAATTCACGAGAGATACTACAGCCCTAGACTTCACATCCATAAAGAATAAAATGTGTAACAAGAGTCTCAAACATGAGTTTCTTCTTATCCCAACTCCAACGATCAGTTGATTTACAATTGTTTTCAAGCCCATAATAAGCTTTCCATCCCCCAATGATCCTTTTCTCAATGCTATAATTCCAATTGAGCTTGTGGTGAATATCAATTCCAAGATATTTGTATGAAGACACTTCCTCCAATTTGTTGTTGTCATATACAAAGGTATCATAAGGGATCTTATTGGATTTAATAATCATGACCTTAGTCTTATCAGTATTAACAATCATACCCATATTGGAGAAAAAGTCCTTGAGGATTCTTAGTTGGTTTTCAGGATCAAGGGGACTCATTTCCATAAGAATGATATCATCGGCATAAAGAAGAAGATTGATGACTATACCAGTGAGAGTAAGGCCGACACAACCTGCTTTTTCCAAGCATTCTTCTAACTTATTAATATATATGCCAAAAAGGGTAGGGGACAAGGGACAACCTTGTTTGACTCTAATATTGCAGTTAATCTCTTTTGACCAGCCCTCAGTGTTTCTAAACTTAGCAATAACGTTCTCATACATCCTTAAATTTCATAAAATAATGAAGTACTGCTTAAATTTATATATAATCTCAAGAATTAGGTGTGCTAGAGGCAATGATTGATAAAAAAAATTAAAGATACCATTCAAACTCAAATAGAGGATAGATTCTTAGGGTTCAAGAGTGAATTGCAGATAATGAAGGATAGAATTCAAGAAATGGAAAAACATAAACAATCAACCCAAGAAGGAGGGGTTGAAGAAAATCACAACTTGAGAGATAGGATTAAAAAGCTTGGTAACCAACAATTTGACCGTCACTAATATGGAAAACAAATTGGATATCAAACCCATCAAAGAGGATATGAATAAGCTAATAGAATTAGACCATGAACATAACAAAAGAGCCTTGAACCTCATAATTTTTGTTATAAAAGAACACCAAGAGGAGGATACACTAGCAATAGTGAAAGAAGAACTAAAAAATAAATCACAAATTGATACAACTTACCTCATAGAAGCAAAGATGCTAGGAAAAATAACTGATCACAAAGATAGGTTTATCTGTGTCAAAGTAAGTTGAAATAACCATAAATATAACATACTTAGTAAATCTCTGAGCTTAAAAGGGTCAAGAATATTTATAAATGAAGACCTCATTCCCGAAGACCAAGCTGAATTAAGTAAGGAAGTTCAAAAGGTAAAAGAAGTCAGGAAAGAAGGAAAATGGACAATGATTAGAAATCGAAAATGTATTGTTAGGGATAGAGACCAGAAGGATAATAATAAATAGGAATTTGGGACACCTGGGATCCTTTTTTGGAATTGTCATGGCTTTCCATGGCGTAAAGGTCCTATGATAAGTTGGATCCTGAGTGATATTGATATTTTCTGTCTAGCTGAAACTTGGGAGAATGGGGATTCTAAGGTCCCTAACATGGAAGAATTTGTCTTTTGATTGGCATGGAACAAAAAATCCCACCATAGAGGGATAAGAGGCATATCTTGTTATATTAGAAAAAGCATTTCTCCTCACATTCAACTTCATAATATTGACCCTCTTAATCAATACATTTGGATAGAAATGTCAAACACCAATGCTAAGAAGATGTATATAGAAATTTGTTATTTTGCACCTATTAATTCTACTTTTTATAAGAGAAATGATCTAGATAAAAAATGTCCCTATAATAATTTAGAACAAGATATTTATAATTTGAAAAATGAAGGTAATATCCTCCTGCTATGAGACTTTAATGTTAGGACTACAACTAAACAAAATACTCTTTTAAGTGATGACTCATGTTATAGCAAGAGTTAACTCTAGGCTGTAATAGAGCCAAGCCTTAGCACATTTTTAATGAGATAATAAATCATTGCTCAGAGCTTGACCTGGATTGTTGCAAGCCAATCCCCGAGGTAACCTGAAACCTGCTTTAGAGTCTGTTTCTGACTTAATACACTCAGAGAGGGATCTCTCAATAGTCAAAGGATTTTTACTCAAACAATATTCAATAATCACAGTAAGAAGGCCAGATTTCTTATAAGACAAGATATTTTGATAATGTTGGTGGTTGCACAGATTTGAAAAGGCCTATTGGGCAATGGAGTCAAGTGAAAACCAAAGAAAATGGATAATAGCAGTGATTGTGTTACTTGAGGGAAATGAGGCAAAGTAAGTCTATCTTTCAGCAATTGATAATCAAGATATGGTAGCAGAAAGAAAAAGGAAAAGACCATCAAAGTGAAAGCATATAACAAGGATGAATTTTCACTACAACTTTAGAGGAAAAAGACTGGAGGCTAATAACTAGGTGCAGAGCACTAATCTTGAGCGAATTCTAACTAGTCATCATTGAAACACAACACATATCAACCATGTGTAAGGAACATGCAAAATGAATTCCAAACAAATTTTAACTTGGTTGATAAAAGAAGAAATAGACAATATGAATGTAACAAGAAAGAGAACATATTGAAGGAAACAACCATGATGAATCTCACCTATCAAGTGAACACATGTCTCCAGTGTTACGCTATTCCAGATCTTCAAAATAACTCAGTTTTCAATAGAAGCCCTCTTCAAAAGAGGTTCCCCCCCCTCTCCCCTTCTCTCCTCAAAGAGATATTCAATATATAAGCCTTCAACATGTAAGAGATGAGAAACTACCTCAAAATCGACTGAAAAATGAACTGGCAGTTGTTTAACTGAAATCTGGGCGCGTTCCTACATTTATGAGCCATGTCTGCAGAGAAATATTGTGGGGAAATTTTTCCTACCTTCCCTAGCTCTAAATTTGGATCTGAAGATACCACTGCAAAGCTTAGGATCTGCAGATGTCAATCGACTATTCAAACGTGTAAAAAGACCTCTCCAAGTTTGGGAAAAGTGAGTTTTCCCACAGGCAGGTTCTTTGGAAAAACCTGCGATTTCGGTGGCTAACAGGCCGAAAACAGGGGTATCTTAGATGCCAAAAGTCCTGGCTTTCGGTGGCTAATAGTGTGATTTTGGAGCACCGTAAGCCACCGAAAGTCTCGAAACCAAATTTCGGGATTTCGGGTTTCGGGAAATGAAGCAGTGGTTAAAATCTTTACGTCGGCCAAACCCCTGACTGTCGAAAACCCGAAATGTTGACATGGCATTTTGTAAAACCTTATTTTAGTGATTTTATTTCCATTTATTACATTTTTTTTTATGCCTCCTCGTGAGCTCTTCCTCCATGTGGCTTGATGTGTGACTCTTGAATTCTTGGTCTCGTCCGATACACTTTCAGCAGCTAAGGGCATATGAAACCTGAGATTTAAGCTACCAAAAGCCTACACTTTCGGTAGCTAAACACTATAAATTTTTTCCTCCTAAGCTACCGAAAGCCAAAATTTCAATATTTGTTCCAACATAGGCTCCATCTAGGGATGGTGCTTTCTTACAAAGCGCCAAGAATAGTAGACCAAGTGCCTTCATCCATTGGGCAACCTGAAATCATCCTTATCAAACTATGAACCCTATCACTTTACTTGCACCTTTCTGAAACAAAAAAGCTCTTATGCATTCATTGGGCTATGGAGTCGTAATTCTTTAAAACAAAACCATACTGTATTCAAAACTGAACTGAAAACATATTGAAAACCACCATTGTAATCTAATGCTCAAAGTCAAGATTATTTATATACATCACCTACTCTAACTACTGAAAAATTCCCACTGAATCAAATGATACGAAAATGCCAGTGAAGCCAATCCAATAACTGTCTACTTATTTACAATTTTCTCACACTTTCTTTGAGTAGGCTGAAAAAGGAAACTGACAACTCCCATCTGACCTATTGTTGATCATGAATTTTCAAACTTTTCATCGATTCTTGTGACAAAATATCCATGACATAGCATACTCCTCTATTAAATGAATCTAAAAGATCAGCAAAAGGATCGTGGATAAATATATGGTCCTGAGGTTTTAAAACACCCAGGACTACTCTATGTTCTGATTTATAATGGTCAGGATCATTCTCGAAGACAATATCTGAGCACCCTTCAAGATCATTTGCAATGGCATCTCCAAAATCATGGCACAATCTTGTCTGAAAACCATCATCCCTCCATGAAAAATATGCAGCAAGTTGTTCTTCAGAAACGACGTAATAATCATCACTATACCAATCATATTTACATTCAACAGATAACTTAGGAGGGTCATGTTAGAAAAACAGAACTGCGGAGAAACAAAATAAAAAAAATGCGGAAACAAAACACAGAAGATACACAATACAAGAGAGACACATATTTACGTGGTTCACCCAGTGTGGGCTACGTCCACCAGAGAAATTGCCAGGTCCTTTTTTAATTATTATCCAGCAAAATGAAGGGATACAACCTACAGCAAAACCCACTGTAACTTCCTCTTCTTTCTCTCACAGTTTCCTCTCTCAGAATACAATACTCACCAACATGCATAGCCGCAAAACATTTCCCTCATAAAAGAGGGTTGCCTTCTAGGGAAAAAAAACCTAACATAATCTCTATCGTTAGATATGCGACCTTATAATGAATGGTCCAGATTTACAATGAAATTACAATATACTTTTACAAGGCAATTTTTGCTTC
>JASDQU010299460.1:0-13957 GCA_032191745.1 Picea mariana
TTAAGGATTATTTAATTGTTTGAATAATGATTCATAATTAATTAAAGCTAAGATATCCCACTCCACCCACAAAATTTTAGCTTGAATTGAACATAGAGACGCCCCCTAGGATAGGTTTTCCTTAGTTTGAAGAGTGTGGCAAGGCCACCAAAGACACAATGGGTGGCTTGCTTGATAGTGACTCTAGTCTCTCCCATTGAGGTTAGGACTTTTTGTTGTAGGTGAGAGTTTGAGCAGTAACACTGGAAGGCAATGACGCTAGCCTTCCTAGTCATAGGCTCTTATCTAGTATGCAGAGTGGGAGATGGACCACAAGTAAGAGTGGGGGAATATGCAATAATGGGGTGTGGTAGAGACATCTTCCTCCATAACAAAATCATGCATCATCTATAGGTAATTGGTATATGTACACTTCAACTCCCTGAGCTTTATGATTCCTTGAAAGAAGTTCAAGATGGCCATACAATGGTTTAACAACAATTTTCATTTACTAATTTTACTAATTTTTAAACTCCTTTTAAACAAGTAATATGTGAAATTAGACGATCGATTTTGAACTCCTAATTTACTAATATGTAAACAACTAATTTACTAATTTTTTAACTCCTTTTGAACTCATTTACTAATTTCTAAACCGATCCTCTAATTTCGTAATTATTGAAATTAGACGATCGGTTTTGAAATTCCAGCCCCAGTAGCAATCAATAATTAAAATAATGAGAAGGCATGATATACTATTTTAGCATATGGAAGTAATAATCTACTATTTTACGCGGTGATATGTCTACACGTGGATAGATTATATGTGTTCATACATTATATGTTTGGTTTAGAAAAGCGAAAATTTGTATAAAGTGATGTTAATGTGTTTACACAGCTTACGCAACAAAGCAATTGCACCGCTTACGCAACCACTTGAAGTTAATATGAGAAAAATGAGTATCTTTCGATGCTTAGAGAAAGGGATTGATGTACATTTATAAAATTAAGGAGATACTTTGGGGTTTCTTGATTAAATATAAGAAAAGTTAACGCGTTAAATTTGGGAAATTTGATAATGATTATAGGAAAATTGATATACATGGCGCATCTTTCATGTTATATCAAGATACTAACTCAAGTGAGTTATGATTGTGAAAGCAGCATGTATTAAGTTATTGACATTGGTAATTTGGATAATTTATATGTTTTGTAGTTGATCAATTTTATTATTATTTTGGTTGTGTGAATGAATATTGTTATGTTATGTTATATAACATTACATGGGTTAAGAATATGTGTTTTTTTTATGAGATTATAGGTTCAAATCTAGAGGGGGTATGGTATGTGCATCTTTGTAGATTTTAGTAGTCAAATCGTTAAATGGAGGGGGTCCCTTGTCCCACAAACAAGGGGGTCTCATACACCAATTTGGTGTCTGGCTTGATCGTGACCTTAAAATTATAATAATAATAATATTATTATTATTATTATTATTATATTCTTTTAGGAACTTTTTATCCATTTCTATTGATCATTATAAAATTTACAATGACAAGATATCAATTCAATTGATAAAAGCCTTCCTCGTAGCATTAAAGATGTAAATATTTTAATCGTTAGGAGAGAAATGCCCCAATCCGAAAGCACTACAACTAGGGTTTCCACAGGAGGGCACTACTGCAGAATACTAGGGTTTCTACAAGAGGGTGCTACCATAGGTGAGGGTTTTTCTGGCAAGATGGTGGATGTGGTTGCAAGTACTTTAGTGGATTACTCTAAAGATTCGCTCTTGGAGGGAGAGATCTTCATACAACATCTAGGACCTTCTATTAACGATCTGATTGGCTGGGTGTGTCAGGGTTTTGAAGGGGATGTTGAAGTAGATCACATAGGCTCGGTCGGTGTCCAGAAATCCTTGAAGGAGGCTCTATTGAGCACATGTGAGAGTATTGGACGATCCATATTACCTGATAAGGTTTATGTACTGACAGAGGAAAAAGATAGATCCTCAATTTTCTGTCAGTGCGTGGGTGACGAGTGGAGGGGTGACAAAATTTTGGTAGAGAATGGGAAGGTATCTCTTTATACTTACCTTAATGGTTCTAAACTCTGTGACAGTGGTAGGGTTACTTCCTTGGATTGGGGGATTAATAGTTTTTCATAACTTGATTTCCCACTATTCATTCATGAGGCCCCTAGGGATTACGATGGATTGATTGGCAGTGCTCTGAATTTATCTCTATTGGAAGGTGGTTATTGTGAGAGGCCAAGTGATGTACGAGAAAAAAAGAGAAAGAATACCCTAAAATATAAGGGAGGGAACATCTCTCTGGTGGTCAGGAAGGATATTGGCTTGGGAGATATTATGGACCTTGATGGTCGATCCCTAGTTGGGAAATTTATGGGTTGATGTATCTTTGCAAAGACTTTAGGAGCTTGGGTTAGTTTAAAGTGGGTGTCTTTTCTAGGATACACACCTAGTTTACATACTTTAGCACATGGATGGTTAGGCTTCATTTTTAAGGAGAGGAAGAATGCAAAAAATATTGTGAAAGGACTCTAGTTTTGGGACTCAGATTTTTTATATATTAATCCTTGGTATCACCTTTTCAACCCAAAGGAGTCCATGTTGGAAAAATTTTCTATTTGGATCAAGTTGTCAAGTCTCCCACTTGAATGGTGGACTATTTATAGCCTCAAGGCTACTGGTAATATGATCAGAAAAACCCTAGCAGTGGATGATAGCTTCTTAACTCTTCCTAAGTGGTTCATTGCTAGGGTTTTAGTCAAGATGGATATGTCTGGTGGTTTTTTTGAGTTAATTGACTTAGTAGTGGGTGGGCGCAAGTTCATACAGATTCTTGATTATGTTAATGTGCCTTTTAGATGTGTCAAGTGCCATATGATTGGTCATGTATTGGCGAAGTGTAGTGTCCTGACAATAAAAAAGAAGTGGGTTCCTAAGGTGTCAAAAGGACCTACAAATTGGGTTGAATATATTTTGGGGAAGGACAAAGTTACTGAAACCCTCTCCGTGTTTGAACTAGTCTCTAAGAAGATAGTGGGAGGGGATATTCTTCTTTTGGATTCTCAAAAAATGAATTTCTTTGTAGACCCTTCGATTGAACTCATAGAGGGAGGATGGGACCGTTCTATTTTTTCAGTGGCTACTGAAGAGGTGCATCCTGAGCCTACCAAGATTTCCAACACACGGTTAGAAGTCATGTTTTTTTTCATGAACAGATCGGTATGTTAAGTTCCTTTTCTTCTCCTCTTGTAGATACTTTAGGTCCTTTTGGAGGGGTTTGTGAAGATTTGAAGAATCTTAAAATATAGTTTCTTGGGGTGTCAACTTTGTGTTTGGATCCCCCAGAGGTTGTTTTTGAACCAGTCCCTCCATTCTCATGTATTCCTAGTGAACTAGGATCTGGGGGTTTGGAAGGAATTTCAGAAGGTAATCCTAGGGTTCCTGTAAAAGGGACTTCACCAACTCAGATTTATGAGGGCTCTCTTTCATCCAACTCAAGGGTTCAAGGAGGGGGACCCTATTATTTCAGACCTCAAAAACCTCGCCCTGGTGGTAGTTCCTCGATATATTGGTCTATATGTGGACTTGGGAGGGGGACTTGCACTTTCTAGAGCTGGGAGGAATTTGAAATTGAGACAAGCAGAAGAAAAATATTCTCAAGAATACAAACAAGGAAGACAAGCCTTAATCACTAGGGTCCTTAGAGCACCAAAATCCCTATTTAGTGCTCATAAATGAAGATGTTTTCTCTAAACGCAAGGGGTATGGGGAACCAAGCCAAGAGAATGACTCTGATGTTGATTTTCAATAAACTAGGTTTAAGCATGAAGTTCATTTCATATTTATCTTTTTACTTAAACCATAGACAATTTGTTGCAACAACCAAGATCACAAGAAGAGACACCATACACAAGTACACAAGAAGTATCTTGGGAAACCCTTCTAAGAAGTATCTTGGGAAACCCTTCTCAACAAGGGAATAAAACACAACCAATACTTTGCTATATTCTTCAAGAGAAAGACCTCCACCACTATAAACAACTAGCACACAAAAGAGTGCTTCACAAACCCTAGAAGACTAGCGCCCAAGAGAGGTGCACACTTTTCCCAAGAACAGGTGTTTGCTGAAATTTCCAAACTCACACTTGTGATATGATTACTCAATAGGGAATTTGCCTTTACTTATATTAGACTGAACCTGTCAACAATAGTGTCTATTAGCACAACAAGGCCGACCTCAATAACTCATAATATAATTAATAATTACCATATTAATTATCTTTTACATTAATTATCTTTCACTTTATGGTGGGGCCGACCTATACCCTTTACATCACAAATAGGGTTACAGGTAAGTCTAAGTATTGAAAAATATAGCAAGGGATATCATACACCCACTAGTGCTTAGCCACTAGAGGCACATCCATTTGTTCTCAGCCACATGGATGTCCACATCTCTATCTCATTGTGTCTCACATGAGAACCACACTCACTACTGCTCAACCACTAGGATCACGTTCACATGTGCTCATCCACAGGCACGTCCAACTCAACATATCTTCTTTCTCACTGTGTTAAACAAGAGAATCATCTGGAGTACATCATCTCAACTTTCTCCTCATAGGAGGCTAATACATCGTTTCATCTCTATCTCATAACGATGCACCCAACTCATGGGGTTTTCCACACGTTCACCTATGCTTAGCCACATGCACGTCCAACTCAATAGATCTTCTTTCTCACTGTGTTACATAGGAGAATCATCTGGAGTATCATCTCAACTCTCTGCACAGAGGAGGTCAACACAACGTTCCAATTCTGCCTTAGATAGGAACCACATACCCATCTCATGGGCACACCCAACTCATAGGATCTCTTTCAGGTCGACTCAATCAGTCTGTGCCCTGAAGGATGTCTCACGCAGTTGTAATCATCAACACTCCCTCTCAGCTAGGGAGGCATTCTCTATCAAGTCAAGTCTTGCACGGGAGTACTCAAACTTCATCTTTGTTGTAGTCATCAACACTCCCTCTCAGCTAGAGAGGTATTCTCCACCAAGCCAGTTTCTCACATAAGTACTTGAACTTCGTATTGGCAAGCAGTTTGGTGAAGATGTCTGCAATCTGCTCATGTGTAAGAAGGTATTGCACGTGTACTTCTTTCCTCTGCATCGTGTCTCTAAAAAATGATATTTTATCTCAACGTGTTTTGATCTATCATGAAACACATGGTTCTCAAAGAGCTTCACACAACTCTGGTTATAATCATAGAATCCATCTCATGATCAACTAAATCTGTTAGAAGCTTGTGAAGCCACATAGCTTCGCACACTCAATGCTATATACTTTGTCTCTGTGGTACTCAAGACTGCAGAGCTTTGTTTCCTACTGCACCAAGAAACCATGGCAAACTTCAAGGTAAAACAACAACTGTATGTGCTCTTCCAGTCCACTATACTTTCTGTCCATTTTGCATATCCTTGCAAACTCAAGTCTACACTGGAGGCATATCTTAGGTCATGTCCAACTGTGCCTTGTAGATATCTCAATACATGTTTCATTGTTGTCCAGTGAGTCTGTCTAAGCTGACTCATGAATTGGCTAAGTACGTTCACTGCATAACATATATCGAGTCTGGGTTTAACCAGATACATCAATGATCCAATCAGTTGTGGAACAATCTCGTCTAAACCATCATCATTTATTTTCTTCAAATCCATCATCATCGGTGTAGGCATGGATTTTCATTTAGTCATACTAAACTTCTTTAATATCTCCATTGTATTTTTTTCTTGTCTCAAGAAAAATCTCATCAGTCTTCTATCATACTTCTTGTCCCAAGAAGTAGTGCACTATAATCAGATCCTTTATCTCGAAATCAGAAGTCAAATATTGCTTGTATCCAACCACATGGCTTACTGAGTAAGTCATCAAAACAAGGCTCTCGTCAACAATGTAGTAATATAGGTTAGGTTTGGATCAACAACACCAGGGATGATTTTAAGGATGCAAATTTATTTTAAAATGTAGAAACCTTGGCAAATATTACTAATCCTTCATATGTCAACTATAAATGTTTGGCGATATTTTTGTAAAAATATTCAAATTTCTAAGTATTTTATATAGTTTTTATAAAACTTTGGCGATTTTTAAGGTAAAATCATTTTATCCTATATAATTTGGGCGAATTATTTTTAAAATAGCGAATCTCGTTTTTGGAAAAACCGTGGAAAATTAGCCCATGAGCGAAATTTAGCCCCTAAAATCATCCTTGAACAACACCTTTGTTGAAACCCAAACTCATCAAGAGTCTATCCATCTAATGTAGTTTCCAACTCATGGATGGTAGTATGGATGTAAGTGTATTGGGCTTACTGGATCAAGTGTCTCATCATAGACAACTCCCTTTGTTTGTGGGAATCCTCTGGCCACAGATCTTAGTTTTATTTCTCAACACTTCCATCAGCTGCATGCTTGATTTTATAGATCCACTTGGAGGTCACTATAGACTTCCTTTCTAGTCTCGGAACAATTTCTCATACATCAGTCTTTAATATATATTGGTATTCTTCTGTCATGGAATATTTCCATACATGTTCACATGTCACTTCTCCATGACAGGGAGCCTCATAATCAATGAAGTAGCTCATGGCTGAAGGGTAGCTCAAAAATCTCTTTTTCTTTCTTGAGATGTCTCTTGAGGGACTTGTATGTTCCTCTGCCTTCCGTAGAGTTTTATCAAGCCTAGGCATGCCTTTTTTTTCCCTACTGCAATATCTTTGGGCATATCAACTGGAGCAACTGGATCGACTGGAATAATTTTTGTCTCCATCTGAACTACTTGAAGGGGGAGAAGGTATTGTCTCTTCCTTCTTTTCATTTTGTTTGACTCCCTCTGAGTCAAGTAACTTTCTCTGAAGTCTGAAGGATGTATGTCTTCTTTTACTTGTTTGCTAGATCTTTTATGTCTTCATGTGTTTTTCTTGACTAGCATAATAATCAATCAATAAGGTTTGGACTCCTGTACCAAGGATAATGGTCCAAGTCATGAGGGCTCCCACACTAGAGATAATACCCTTCTCTTATTAAGAATGAAATCAACTATAATTTTAATGATCAAACAATTTACGTGGATATGCAGTCATGTTCAATTCTATATTTGGTTTAGAGGAAGTACTTCTCCTCTCTCTTATCTTCATCCTTTTGAGGTGGGTCTGGATCAATATCAGCGGTGGAAGCATATTTTCTTCCTTTCTTCCTAGTTGGACAATTTCTTGCATAGTGCCCATATTTGTCACATATGAAGCACTAAATCTGTGAAACATCTCTTCTCTGATTATGACCTGAGGCTGATGGAGACTTCTCATCTATGAATGTTTGTCTGAAGTTTATTTTGAATCTTCCTCCTTTCTTTGTATGAAGTGCAAGAGCATGGTTGTCATCAGGGGAGTCTTCCACTCCTCTATTTATACGTCTAAGTTCTTCCTGAGTACATTCTGTCCACAGATGATCAAAAGTTGGTAACTTTTCTCTTCCACTGATGCTTTGAAGAAAAGGTTCCTAGTGTTTTGGAAGATTGTTGAGAGTAGATAAGACAAGTTCTCTATTAGACATGATTTCTCCAATGGCACCTAGTTGTTCTTTGATCTTTGATATCTTCATAAAGAAGGTAGAAAGTTTTTGGCCCTTGGGTATGGAAGTATGCGAAGATCAAGGAAGAAAAGGGAGAATGTGAACTTCATGCAAGACAAAGTGACTGTTATTGGGTCGAAGTGAGAAAAAGAGCATAAAAGATGGAGCAAATTCTGAGAAAGCAAGTCGTTGGATGAGGAGATCAAGAATGATAGATAAGCAAGGAAGGAAAATCATGGACAAGTCAGCAAGCGGAAAAAGCCACCGTTGGATGCTTTGGAGCAACGCATGAGAAGGAAGGAAAGACAGGATGGCGAAGCCCTGAAAATATGGGTCAAGTTGACCTAGGGTTTTAGACACCTAGGGTTTTGGTATCTAGGGTTTTGGACACCTAGGTTTCGTCCTAAGGCTGTCGGTGAGCTATTGTAATGTATAAATGAAGATCATGAGGGCCTAGTTTGGGTTGGTACGATATTGCTGTCGATTTAGTGGTATTGTTGTGAACAATTCTTGTTGTGTGAGAGAGAAGTGCTAAGTGTGAGAGCCTTCTGGTATTGTAATATCTTCAGCTGGGTACAAAGATCAACCCTGCAGCTGGGTGCGCAGAGAGGGGAGAGAAAGAGAGGAGAAGAGAGGAGATCTGCTATCTAAGAGTGCAGACAAGAACTGTATGCTTCATCTTAATATATTATAAAGCACAGTTTTGTGGACGTAGCCCTAGAGAGAGGGTGAACTACGTACATCTTGTGTTGTGTGTGACTGGTATTTTACCTCTGTCATTCATATATTGTGATTTCATTATTGATTTAGATCTTATAAATAGATGTGCAGAATAGATCTAAGCTGATAAGTGATATATGAACATTGTGTTGTTCTTGTGTTAGATCCACTTGACATTTCCTTTGGTTGTAGACATCTCTGTCCTGCAACCCCCTCATAAATGCTTCGGGTGAGATTGCATCTGCTTCGCAGGTGTTGCCGAAAGGACCAATAGTTAGGGCTTGTTGGTGCACTCTTGGAGCTGACCCTGGGTCTGCCCCTGTGCCAACAAATGGTTCTGTTGTCAGGACATGAATCTTCTTGAGGGAATGTCAAGGTGTTTTCCATCAAATACAGCGACTCAAAAGTGGATAGAAGATCAAGAAAAGGACTTTGCTGAAGCCCAGAATTAGAACCCTAATATTAGTACAGAGGATTGGTTGGAGAAATATATCTTCACTGATATACACAAAGTTTTCTTTGGGGGAATCCATCAAGAGCTATATGAGTGGCTAGCTAGATTAACAGATACCCAGTTTGAGATCTGATCTAAACCTCTTGTGGTTTGGACGTCGGAGTTGATCAAGAAGATCAAAAGAGTTGATAACGATGTATCATGAGTAGTAGATCATTGGTTCGATAGCACCATTGGAGGGTAGATTACAAAGTTTGTTGTTGATAGAGTAGAATTATACAACCAAGCCGAGAGATATTTCTTTAAGGGACCCAAAGGGAAATTTTTGCATTTTTTGAAGCTGAGAATCAAGATTCTATTACATGATAAGAACATATTGAAGACAAAATAGATTGGTTAGATCAAGAAAGGCTAATGTTCAAGAATTCGGACAATGACATCGACACAGAAGCTAGACATACACGCAGTGGGAGAGTGTTCTGAGAATTTCACCTTGCAAACTTGTTTAAGAAGAACTACGGGGAGGAGGGTTTCTACAGTGGAGAAGAGGCAGATTTGACAGATGAAGAACATTCAGAACCCACTAGGGTAGAGGAAAGAGAAGCTGAAGAGATTTGCCGAAGAGAACCTGAAACCTCAGAAACTACGCAGACCATCGAAGTAAGTATTGTTACCCCTCCTTTTGATTTAGTAGTATTAAGCAATCAAAGTAATCCCAGTCACTAGAGTACCCAGAGCACTGTCAATAGTAGTCCACCACACATTCAGTCAGGAACCCTAGGAAGATCTATGGAAGATGAGATGAGGCCCCCTATCTTTAGGGGAGATGGATCTGAAGATCCCGTTCAACACTGGTTCCTATGTGAAGTTGTATGGAACATTAAAAATGTCATCGATGAAGATATCAAAAGAACCCAGTTTAGTACCACTCTAAGGGATTGCACACTAAGCTGGTACATGAAGCTTGTCCAAGGACTTGCACAGCCTAAACCACTGAATCAGATTAAGAACATACTGATTGCAGAGTTCAAGAAACCCAAGTCAGAGTCACAATGTATTACAGAGCAAAAAGAGATCAAGCAGAAGGTGGCTGAACCTATTTGGGAATTCAACCAGAGATTCAAGACCTTAACTGGCCGATTGACTTTTCAGATCCCAGATGAACATAACAAAGAATGGTTCATTACTACCCTCTTACCACACATCAGAGTTCCTCTGATGCAACAGAATATTTCTTCGCATTTTGAGGTGTTGGAGATCACCATGAAGCTCTAATTAGCCCCTATGGGAGAATCTAGCTCAGGTATGAGTCAGATCTTGAGTCAGCTAACTAGTTTGTCTCTGTAGGTCAAAGATATGAAGAAAGACAAGGGAAAAGATAAAAGAGAAGACATCTGGTGTGTTAGATGAATATCAGAAGGCCATGACAAGGAACATTGTCCCCTATTCAATGAATACTTGGCTTCTGGAGCTTTGAGCCCTTTGAAGCAAGTCACCTTACCTTGGTGCGAGGTATGCAAAAACATACATCGCCCTGGTGAGTGCTACTACATGCAAAATTATGTTCACAAACCTACAAATTTGTATTACACGTTTTGTAAGTCCATGGGACACAATGATAAGGATTGTAGGGCTTACGATCTCATACATGAAAGTTCGAGAGACATATATAAGATTCAAGGCGAAGTACAACAAGAAGGAAACACTACGGAGTATAACTCTCCTGGGAGAGGAAACTTCAATCCTCACGGTGGATTCAGAGGAAGAGGACGAGGAGGAGGAATGGGTCGAGTCCATGGACAGATCATCTGTTATAACTGCGCACAATCATGACACCTCGCAAGGGATTGTCAAAACCCTTGTACTACTTGCAGCTACTGCAACTCGTTTGAACATGTTATAGAATATTTCCTTGTGCTGCTATCTAAGCTTCAAGAAAGACGAGGACCTCAACAGAACCCGCAAGTGCAACTGATATATGCTAAGCCTCGCAGAGAATACCCTAGAGTCAATGTTATAGCCAGAGGAGGTGTTGTTACAGGAGAAGACAGGCTGACCCAAGGGAAGATTACAAAAGACTCAGGAATCAGGGAAGCTACATAGAAGACACAAATGTTTGATGCAAAGAAATAAAGACAAATGTTTGAGGAGGAAAGACAATAATTCAGAGGAGACAAAGGTTCTTCATCAAGGACAAGACCAGAAGTGAGAGAATATGGAATGCCTCTGGCATTTGATCAGTCTGCTTTGCCAAAAGAAGGAAAATAGGTAAGCAAGCTCATGGAATTTTTGTATACTTGTATTAAGTTGGTTCAGGATGAAAGCGTTGTACAAGAGTTACAAAATTTAGTCAGACAATATGAGCTAGGAAGGATAGACCCCTTACTGAATAGGGAAGTACACCAAATTGGTAGGAAGAGAAGGACAAATAAGGAATTACATTTGAATGCTCAAATATGAGAGTATGAGATAGAGTATGTAGTCCTCGACTTAGGGTCAGAGGTCAATGCCATGATGAAGAAAACCTGGGCACTGATGGGAAAATCGAAGTTGATCTATTCCCCTATCAAGCTTAGGATGGAAAATCAACAAGATGTAAGCCCTTTTGGTAGATTAGATAATGTCCCTATGGACATTTATGGAGTAAGAACATTTGCAGGTTTTGAGGTAATTGAGATTGTTGATGAAAGTTGTCCTTACCCCGCGCTGTTAGGAATTGATTGGGCCTTCAATAACTCTACTTTTGTTGATTTAAAGAAGCAATGTATGACTTTTGAAAAAGATGGCCTTAGGGTCATCGCACCTTTAGATCCAGATGAAGATAAAAGGTACACAGAACCTATCAGAGAAGAAGACCACGCATATGCACTAGAAAACATATACAAATTGAAAACCAGACAACAGGATTACATTAATCCCACAGCCGATGGAAACTTAAGTTGGTGAAGTGATAACGCATGTTCATCAGACTCAGAAGAAGCATTGGAGAACTCGAAGAATAAGATGTAAGAAGTATCTACAATAAGATGTGCTAGATTAACCAGAGAAGTTCGTTGGATTGGAACAACAATAAGTAACTTACCCACGTTTGATGGTCTGAACCCTTTAGAAACCTTCTTGTCGGACTTTGAAGAAAGTGTACCAATGCAACAGAGATTACTAGCAATGGATCAGGCCTTGAAAGTCACACCTGCAAGATGGTGAGGGACACATAAACATAGCATCAAAGATTGGATACAGTGTCATACCCTGATGAAAGCGAGGTTCTGAGCACAAGTAGAAGGCTGCGAAGTTCAATACATAGGTCGAAGCTGCCCAAAGGACCATGTGCGAAGCTTTGAGGAAGCTTGGAGAAACATCCCTAAAGAGCAGTGGGTACACAAATTCATCAACACGCTGGACACGACACCTATCAAATGGTACCTTCAAGCAGAGTTGTGCCTCATCACTACAGATTAGCAAGGTATGACTCAGCATTTTGTAACCACCTTCTTATTTGAAAGTCAATATCCTTCAGTAGATCAAGCATTACGATTGTGAGACAGACAGTATTCGAGGAGGCATCTAGTTGTTGATATTATGGTAGCTACGGGAGGCATTTACCTCCATGTGTAAACCTGACAAGAATAGAATATTTTGGGAGGCGAGAATAAACCCTAATGAGTTGGCTAATAACCCTAGAATACAAGTCAGCTCAAGAGGATAATTTGTATTAGGTTATTAGCCTCCAAGAGAAGAAGTTGGCCAGAAGAAATAATATATAATGAGTAAATAGATACCCAGAATGAGAAGTCGTCCCGGGCAGTTAGCCAGAATTAGTATAAATATAGGAGATGAGTCTTCATTCTGGCAGGAATTCTCAGAATTGCAGAGCTCACTTGTGCGCACTGCAGTTAGCCAGTTTGTTGGCAATTCTAGAGGAGAGTTGTCGTTGTAGTTGCTGCAACTAGAAGATGGCGTTTTGGCTTGGACTATCTCTTGGTTATGGTTTGGAATATATGATCAGCTCTTGTTTGGTGTGCTATGCTTGGGGAAAGGTGCACTACCCTTTGATTGGATATCTAGCCTAGGGTTTGATTCCAGAGTGATTCTCTGTCAAGGTTAAGGTGCTCGGAGGGTGGCTTCGGCCTATGGTTGGGTGACAATAGTGATATTGTTGATGGTAAAATGAGCACAACCATTATATTCTAACAGGTTATGGGCCCACACCTCCTTTATTCAGTCTAACCACTGGAAGGGATCATAGCCATAAGGATATTAAGCTCATTGAAGAACTGTTGCTAGGGTTTCTAACAAGAGCAGTCACCAAAACATTGTCTCTAGGGTTACTAGCAGGTGCAGTTGTAGAAACCCTAACCCTCTTGTTGAGGCACCTTAAGTGAAGGGATTGACCTAATTTCTGGGTAGACCAGTGTGCCTTATCCTAGAACATCTCATGGTACTCTCAGCAAAGCCAAGACGTCAAGTTTGAGTTTTTGGTCAAATCTTGGGTTGACCAAGTCAAAAAAGAAATGACTTACGCTATGAAGTCAAAAAACAAGTTAGATGGAGATTCTAACTTCAGAGCATGGAAGAAAAGGATTGAACTCATCCTTGCCAAGAATAAAATGCTAGATATCGTGAAAGGAAAGATCGTGGAACCAGAGTTTGAAGAAGGAAAAGAGAAGGAACTGTAGAACATTGCAGTTATGGAGAAGTTCAAAGATGGTGATATCAATGCCATGAGTATCATAGTGGACTCTATAAAATACCACTTGATATCCTACATCTCCCATCTTGACTCATTGAAGAAGATGTATGATGCCCTAACAAACCTATTCTCAGTCAAAAACATTGGACAAGTAATGTGTCTGAAGAATGAGCTCTGTGAAATGAAGATGAATGATGATGACAGCATAACATCATACTTTGTGAAAATATCTCAGTTAATAGATCAACTACAAGCTATTGAAGATATCATTTCAGAGAAGGAATTGGTAAACATAGTACTCAATGGTCTTCCCAAGACATGGGATGCATTTTCCGAAGCATGAATACAAGGAAGGAGTATCCTACATTTGAATAACTTTGGACTTCTTGTGCTCAAGAAGAATCAAGGATCAGTGCAAAAGAGAAACCTCAAAATAAGTACAATGATCAAGC
>JASDQU010299461.1:1553-13264 GCA_032191745.1 Picea mariana
TATCATAACTCATACCATTACCCATCAAACAAACTTGGGTCCATTACCCAAACCTGGGGTCTCCAACTTCTCATGGCCATAACTTCTCTAACCGTGAGGAGTTATGTTATTTTACACATACCAGTGGAAATGACATGACAAGCACTATCCATATAGGATAATTTACTTGACAAATTCACTAACCTTCATCTCATTATTCCACAATTAAGCATGGGTTCTCTTACTCCACAAAGCATCTTCCCATGAGGGCTTTCACCATAAGGGGACCACTTTGGAGTTCATCCATATTTACTTCTTATTAAACATGAAAAAATAATAATGAGTCATATTTACATCAAACAATATTGGTTCCATTACCCAAACCTTTGTGCTACGGGGATTTCTTCAAGGGTTGACATCAATGACAACCAACCTTAATCAACAATCCATACAAAAAGAATAGAAATCAGGGAATTCGGGCTAAATGCCAACATTCGAGACTTCAATATGTGAGATATTATACTTGATTTAGGCTCTAAAGTAAATTTTTTACATGAGAATACATGGAAGTGTATGGGGGAACCCACATTAGGATATTCACCTGTCGAGTTGAAACTAGCAAATCAACATAGAGTGTTACCAATTAGAAGACTTAAAGGTGTAACATTAGACTTGGATGGAGTGCGCACTATGGAATATTTTGAAGTGATAGGGATAATATATGGAACAACACCCTACCTAGTATTACTTGGGTTGGATTGGGAATTTGATAACCAGGCTATAATCAACATAAATACAAGGAAAATGACTTTTAAATCAGACGAGTACATAGTGATTTCAATATTGGATCCTTAATAAGGAGAAAGGCTTATAGAGGCGACATGTTTGGACTTGGAAGAACTAAATCAATTATATAGAACCACTACGCGAGAAGAAGATTATGTCAACCCAACTATAGATGGGGTACTCAACTGGAGAAGCATTACATCATTTCCTTCAAACTCAAACACAGATCTAGAGAACCGACAATAGAGACTACATGAAGTCTCAACAAGGAGGTGCACAAGAATAGACTACATAGTAAGGTGGGTTGGTACAAAGATAAGGGAACCTTCCAGTTTTCATGGGTTGAACAACTCAGAGGAATTATTGACAAAATATGAGAAGGAAGTTTTGGAAAATTAGAGGTTGTTAGCCTTGGATATTTCACTCAAGAAAACACCTGAAATATGGTTGGGTGTGCACAAAGAAACAATTTCGGAATGGTATCAGTGTAAATGGCTACTACGCATTAAATTTGTCGCATAACAGAGGACCAATACATTGTAGAAGTATGATGGGAGAGGAAGGATAGTTGAGCACTTAGGGAAATGTCGAACAATATGGAGGATGAAACCACCATAGGAATAGCCTCATCACTTCATTCATACATTGGAAGGGATCCCAGGGAACTAGTACATAGACTAGGAGATTCGCAGAGGCACTATAGAATGGACAGTATTTCAACAAAATTTTGTGGTAACTTTCTTATTTGAGCATGAGAACCCTAATATTGATTCATCTTTGAATCTTATACAAGGAATGATATTTTTCAAGGAACCCAAGGTGGAGATTATAACATAATACTAGCAACAAAATATACAGATAGTCACATATTTACTCTCATGTTATCATGTTGCGGAGGAAGAATCAGATGAAGATGATTTGTGCAACATTTAAATAACAAATATTGAAGGAAAGAGAGAGTTGGAAGGTCCACCTATGGAGTCAGAGGCATTTGTTGCACCAATCAAGGTCAAGAAATTCAACATTGAGACAGAAGAAAACCCTAAAATGGAAAGCATTCGAGACTACTAGGATGAGCAGACACTAGAAATGATAACATAGTTACTGCGTGAATACAGTGACCTGTTTCCAACAACTTTTAAATAGATGAAAGGAATAACTTGACTAAATGTTAGAAGTTGGTATCATAGAACCATTGGAGGAATCCTAATGGATCATTCCCAGGGTAGTTCAAGAAAATAAACAAGGAGGGATAAGAATTTGTGTAGATTTGAGGAAATTAAATGATGCTTGCTTACATGATCCTTTCCCTACTCCTTTTACAGATGAGGTCTTAGAGAATGTCGGAGGTCGGGAAGCATATCCATTCACATGTGGATTCTCAAGCTATTATTAGATCTAAATAGCTCCATAGGATAGGCAAAAGACTACATTTGCTACAAAATGGGGATCATACCAATATACAGTCATTCCCTTTGGCTTGAAGAATGCATCAACCATATTTTCAAGGGTGGTCATAGATGCTTTTAAATATTTCATACATAAGCTATTAGAAGTATATTTGGATGATTGGACTATATTTAGTCTTTTGAAAGATCATATAGAAGTCATAAGACTAATGTTGGAAATATGCAAGAAATTTCATATCTCATTAAACATCAAGAAATGCATTTTTGGCACACCTTTTGAAATATTTTTGGGACATATAATGTGCAAACAAGGTTTACTAGTTGAACCTGCTAAGATTACTGTAATTGTGAAATTACCACCACACTTGGACATACAGGGTACTACAGGAAGTTTATAAATGGGTATGCACAAATTACCACGCTAATGGAAAAGTTGTTGAAGAAGGACACAAAATCTTAGTGGAACGATGAATGTCAGTATGGATTGGATACCTTGAAGGAGAAAATGGTGAAAACACCTATATTAGTGTTTCCATATTCGAAAAATGCATTTCATGTGCATGTAGATGCATCGACAATAACACTTGGAGAAATTCAGGTGCAACTAAGAGCAGGGGACTTAGATCATCCTATATCCTTTGCAAGAAGTAAGTTATCATATTCTAAGTAGAATTATAGCACCATAGAAAGAGAAGTCATAGCCATGGTATATGCACTTCATAAATTCAGATAGTACTTATTGGGAAAGCATTTTAAAATGTTCATAGATCATTCTACCCTCAAATATCTAGTCAACACGCTAGTGTTGGGGTGGGAGGATCTGTAGATGGTTGTTACATTCCAGGAATTTGATTTCTAGGTAACAGTTAAACCAGGGAAGTTGAATGCATGCCCATATCACTTGTCAAGGGTAACCAATGGATAAGAACCTACTAACTTGCAAGACAACTTCCCTGATGCATAGTTATTTTCAGTACAGGTAGTTGTGAGTAATTTGTTGATGTCATTGAATTCTATAGTATAGGAGTTGCACCAAAGAAGTTTAGTATTGCACAGAAGACAAATATGGTAGTCAGAGCTACATACTATCAACTCATTGCAATTCAAATATGCAAGATGGGCGTAGACAACATATTGTGAAGGTGTGTATTAGAACATGAATGACCCATGGTTTTAGCGGAAGCTCATGAAGGTATAGTTGGAGTACACTATGCAGGAAAAGATATTGCACAGAAGGTATTGCACTTAATTTTATGGTGGTGAACAATTCATAAAGATGGCGAATAATATTTCCACAACTATCATGTCTGTCAAAGGTTTGGAAAATCCAACAGGAGGGATGAGATACCCCTAAGACCGCAAGTAACTCTTTAGGTATTTGACAAGTGGGAAATAGATTTTTTTGGACCTATTAATCCAACAACAAGAAGGTCAGGAGATAAATACATCATTACTGCAACATAATACTTAACCAAATAGGAAGAAGCAACATTAGTCAAGTATTGTAGTGCAAAGACATCAACACACTTCTTATTTGAGTAGGTGATCACAGTATTTGGATGTTTGAGGATTTTGATGAGTTTCCAAGGAACCCATTTTATTTATAGTACCATCCAGGATATGACCGAGGAATTTGAATTCTATCACCAAAAGAGTACACCATATCAACCTCAGGAAAATAGGACAGTAGAAGCTTTCAACAATATTTTGGAGAACTCTTTGACTATGATCTTCAATGTTAACATAGATGATTGGGATTTAAAAATACTAGCAGTATTATGGGCATACAGGATTACATGCAAGAATTTGATAGGAAATACACCATTCAGATTGGTGTCATTAGAATTTATGGTACCCATTCTGCACGTAGCAAAAATTACCAATATGAAAAAAAGAGGCGCAGTACAAGAGAGGTTAAGTCAACTAATGGAAATGGAAGAAGACATGATTTTGTCTAGATTCCACCAAGAGGTACAAAAGGGACAAATCCTTGCATGACAAACACATAAACAAGAAGAGATTTAAGGAGGGATACCTAATTCTTCTCTATGACAACAAATTTTTGCAACACCCTGGTAAGTTCAAAATGCATTGGATAGGGCCATAAGAAGTATATAATGTCACATATGGAAGATATGTGAAGCTAAAGCAATGGTGGATGGTAGTTGATTGAAATTGTATACGGACAGTCGACCTAATAAGTCTTAATAAGTTGTATCACAGTAAGGAAACCATGTGTATAGTGTAATATAGTAGATATTAGGAGAGAAAACTTATAAAAGAAATAAAAAGAAGAAAAAGAATAAAAATGAAGACAGAAGCAGAAAAAGAAGAAAAAGGAAGACAGAAGAAGGAAAAGAAGAAAAATACAAAAAATATGATGAAGTGGGATGAAAAACATAAAATTTGGAAATGTCGTGCACAATAAACAATCAAATCAACACGAGAAGAAGTAAAATTTACTATGTCCAGAATATGACTGATGGTAAGTGAACACAGCATGCAAGAGAAAATTCACAGAAGAAACATGTGGTACACTGAAAAGTTACATCGCACCAGAAAATGGGTCAATGGTCAAAAAAGAAGAAACCAGTCATCAGGGTCAAAAGGCACCGAAGCATCCCACCAAACAAATGACATTGACAGTGAAAGAACAAAATTTGATGGGAAAGGGTCACAACCTGTGGTAGGGTCTGTGTAGCAAGAGGAAGTGCAACTCGAATATATCACGGGAAAACTAGAGTCAAGAAGGGAAGAAAGAGAACTAGAGGTTGGTCCATCTAGCATGCCAACACAGAGAAAAGAGAAACAACACATCGCAAGGTCCCCACGCAGGCATCCCGAGGCCTCTATATTTTTACTGTGCATCCAAAATGGGGTGCAAGCCACACCATGTTTCATGGGTTATGTCAAGAGGTTAAGGTATGTATACCATGATGTGTCTGACACCAACAACTTCCTGGAGTTTGCACAATAGGTGTACATGGAAAGCCTGGGAACAAGGCCGCTAGGATATTTGGTGTTGCAGTCGAAGAAGTGGGTAGTAGGACTGGTAAATACAAGGACACTTCATTTCTGGAGATTCCTAATTTCGATAGGGGAAAATATGTGAACAACTGCATCAAGCAGTTAATGGTGGTCCTCCATGGAGGATTCTTGTGGATGGATAGACTAGTGTCCATTGATGTCAAATTGATTTCATTCATCACAGGACTGCCATTAAATAGAAATAAGTTGGTGCATTTATGGATGACAAAACAAAGGAGAAGGAAGTCACAGAGGAAATGAATAAAACCTGTGGAATATAAAGGGGCTCTCGTGACATTATAATAAATCGTATCAGTGACGCAGCCACCAAGATCGCCATGAAGCTGATGGATTGAAAAATCCTTCAAAAATGTGGTAAGGAGGAGGTCCACACATGAGTGCTAGAAGCAACAACGCAGTGTGAAAATTACACCATGCTAAGTTGGGCCTCATATTTGTTAAATATATTCCTAGATGACTGCGAGGATGTGCAGGATTTGGGGACCGAGTTCCACTATTTGTGGTTGATCATTTTTATAGTGATGATCAGATGAAAAGATCTCACCTATTCATACTTCTATGACATAGTAAGCCAATGTCGCATAGCAGGATACACATCATTGGGGAGAACTTCCAATTCAAAGTGGGGAAGTGGAAACGCCAACATTTTTTCTAGGTATCTCAGTGATATGAAAGTAAATATAGCCAATAGATGGAAAATAACTCCCGAGGTGGTCACGTATCACCAGGGGATATCCAACTTCAAGGCTACGTGACACAATATGTGGATCCAGGTGTGTAGGGATCCAGAAAAAGAATGGATACAACTTCATTTTTGCGTCAATGTGGAAGAGGTAGAATGGGAAATAAAGAACTGGAAGGATGACTAGAATATTCCATTCATAACCAAAGAGATGCCTAAGGGGAAATAAATTGAATTACGGTCATCAAATACACCTACAGGAGGAAGCATCGTGGCCAAGAAACAAATGCAACAGATGAAACCAAGACCTAAGCTAGCGCAACGAAAGAAGGACAACACCCCAAAGAAGAATGAGTAGACAAGAAAGAAGGATAATGTTCCCATGTAGGAGGAACAAGGAGGGGGGGACACACCAACACATAAAACCCAGAAGATGACAACTTCACAAGAAGTAGGGCCACCCAAATGGTAGATCATACATATAGTGTGCCATGCGAGAAGGAAAAAACACATAAGTACATCCTGAAATACACAATCACCAAGGATGATGATGAATTAGTAGAAAATACAGTTCAGGACTACGCGAAAGAGGAATATGAGGAGGCCAAGAACCAAAGAGAAAGAATCATGAAGGATTTGGCCAACGTTATATAGGCCTTGGAATGGATACAAGAAGCACAGACATAGGATAGGGTAGCACAACCAATCTTGCGATCGATAGAGGCAGGGGACAAAAATTCCCAAGGCAAAGAAGAAAAAATCCAACTTATTGTGCAAGCAATTCCAAGCTTCCAAATTAAAATAGATATGTTGCAGCTCAAGGAGGCCATGGCACAGACACCACTTCAAGACTTGGCATAGGTAGAGTTGGTCTTAGTTAAAATACCAACTAAGGTACTGTACAGGTTGCAAGTTAGCATTACACAAGAATTATAGTCATGGGCTAGGGAAGATCTAACAGAGATGGAAGTCACTAGAGATGGAAAGGATGCGCTACAACATTTAGTAGAGAAGGTCAATCTAGAGACATGGGAGGAGAGTCAATGCATAGATAACCTCAAGAAAAAGTTGAAAGAAGTCTTCAAAAATATTTTGGACACTGAAGAACAGATTCAAATTATCGCGCATACACTCGAAGGGTACAGGAAGGAGATCGAGTAAATAAAGGAAAAAATAACACCAACAACTCCTCCCAAAGTCATAGCTGAAAAAGAACAATAGGAAGCCCTGCGAATAGATATGATCAAAAACTAATTCAAGGAGGTCACGAAACATTTTGACAGGACTATGCACTTGTGGATGAATTTGGAGGAAGACGAGAAGGTCCAATAGTTGTACCAACAACAAGAAAAAATTAGCACTGCAATGCAGGATTTGTAGAAGTGACATAAGGTCGTGAGTATCATAGAATGCTTGAAAGGGATGTAGGAGATAAACAAGTATGCAAGAAAGGCCCAATTGGAACCACTCCATGAGAAAGCATCAAAAATAATTGTTGGGATATTAGTGCCTATCGGTTGAGAATCATTGTTCCTTACTTTGGTGTCTTTCATCCACTATTCTTCACCCTCTCTTTTTGTAGCTTCCATTATTTCCTTTTGCGGTGCTTCTTATGTTTTTGCTACTTCTGCTATGGATCTTTCCATTGTTTCTTTATCTTCAACCTTTTCTTTGTCTAATTTTGCATCATCCTTAGCCTTAGCTTTAGTTTCGTCAGTTTTCCTTTTCTTTTCCATTTTTTGGCACAAGGGAAGACCTAGGGTTCAACGCTTCAATAACACACCAACAAAACCCTAACTATTAGCCCTTTCGAAAAAAACCTTCGAACTAGGCGAAGTCTCACTCGAGGTAGAGGTAGGGGGGGTTACAGGACTCAAGTGTTTGTAACCAAGCTGGGACACAGATGTGTGATTATAATACTTCACAAAGTAGTTAGAAGATAACATGCATGAGTTTATCCACTTCATTCACATCGCAGAACAAACCATAAGGATAGATTGGCACAATAACAATGACAAAATAAACATCACACTTAGCATCATAAGTTAGATCTATCACCTTCAACATAAATAAAGCACTAACCATTCATAGATCTATCTATCATATTCACAACATAAATATCATAGCACAAAGAAAACCATCAACACATGATATACATGGTTCACTCCAGTGTGGGGCTATGTCCACCAACTACTTCTTCTTATTTATTAGGATTCAATCTCTTACAATCTTCTACTCCTATGCACTAAGAAATAGAGCCAAGCTTTGCACCGAACAGGTGATCTGTGCACTAAGCACCAAATCCACCTTCCCAAAATCAGGTCAAGGCACATAGCCAACTCCTCTATCAAGCACAGAGCCTTACATACACAGTTGTTTCACTAAGAAACCCAAAACTACTTGCACTTAGCCTTGCAAGCTATTGACTTCTTTCTACATTACATTCTTACTTATTTATACTTTTACATTTACAAAAAGGCCTAATCATGGATAAACCCATGGGCCGACATCCCATAACTCATTACAAAACCCTAAGATCCCCATGTTGGGTTCACAAATCCCACAAAACAAGTGAGATCCGCGATCTCAACTCTGCCTGGGTGCTCCTTCCTCAATCACTACGTTAAAATCCAAAAATTGGTCAAACCTGACCAAGATTTCCTCAAACTTGGTTGAGGGCCAACAGGCCCCCAACACTCACCTGTGACTCATCCCAAGTCACTCAGATTTGGGCAGCGCTACTTCAAAGGCCTCGATATTAGCTCAAGCCACTTGGTCCCGAAAACAAAACCATTTGTTGGCACAACAGAAGACCTAGGTTTCAACACTTTAAAAATGTACCAACAAAACCCTCACTATTGGCCCTTTCGGAAACACCTATGAAGTCGGTGAAGTCTCACCTGAGGTAGAAGAAGGGGGGGTTACAAGACTCAGGTGTCTGTAACCAAGTTGGGACATAGATCTGTGATTATAATACTTTTCAAAGTACTTAGAATATAACATGCATTATTTTATCCACTTCATTCACATCACAGAACAAACCGTAAGGATAGATCAGTGCAGTAACAATCACAAAATACACATCACACTTAGCATAATAAGTTATATCTAGAACCTTGAACATAAATAAAGAACTAAGAATTCATAAATCTATCTATCATATATAACAATCAATGCACTAAGCAGATTCACAACATAAACATCATAGAACAAAGAAAATCATCAACACATGATATATGTGGTTCACCCCAGTGCGGGGCTACGTCCACCAATTGATTCTTCTTCTTTATTATGCTTAAATATCTTACATTATTCTTCTCTTGTGCACTAAGCCACGGAGCCAATCTTTGCACCAGACAGATGATCTACACACTAAGCACCAAATCCACCTTCCCAAAATCATGTCAAGGCACAGAGCCAACCCCTCTATCAAGCATAGAGACTTACATACATAGTATGTTTCACTAAGCAACCCAAAATTACTTGCACTTAGCCTCGCAATCTATCGACTCCTTTCTACATTACATTCTTACTTATTTATACTTTTACATTTACAAAAAGGCCTAATCATGGGTAAACCCATGGGCCAACATCCCATAACCCATTACAAAACCATAAGAACCCCATTTTGGGTCCACAAAGCCCACAAAACAATTGAGATCCATGATCTCAACTCCTCTTGGGTGCTCCTTCCTCAATCACTATGTTGAAGTCCAAAAAGTGGTCAAAGCTTATCAAGATTTCCTCAAAACTTGGTCGAGGGACAACACCATTACATCATCTTTTTTCTTGCAAGTATTTTCTTTCTTTCTCCTCTTTTTATCTGTTATTGGTTATTCTTCTTTGGTTGATCATGATTGAACCGATGTAGTTTCATTATATGTATCCATTGATGCCTCTTTTGTCACTTTCTTCTTGGATTCTTCTTATGCCCTCTCTTTATTGAAAATCCTTCTGATAGGTTTTCCTTGTCTTTTTGTGATTACTTTGTTGTAGGTCCTAGATTTGTAATGAACCTCTTCCTCCTCCAAAAATTTAGACGCACTCCAATATTATTAAAGTGTTCCAATTCATAATGGGAGTGGGGGCCATATATCTTTCTTATCCCTATAGAGTATTACCCCAACTCTGTTGATTACCGTCTGATAGGATACCTCCTATAGCATTAATTTTTCCTAGACAAATTGAGGTAGTATATGTGGTTGGTGCATACCCCCTCCCCTCTTGGGGGTCGTGTGACCTCCTGGTCAAGAATATTCAATACTTATAAGATGGATAAGTTCTTTGGGACCCTGATAGTCCCAAAAATCATCTTACACATGCCCCTTCTTTCCTAGGCATAGATCCTGTGAGACTTGCAGGCTCCTGCTAAGAACCTTGTTCTCTTTCTGAAAATTGAATCATGGGCGCTAGTTCCCTATGATATGCCTCTTCTTCTTCACATGGCCATGGGCTATGACCTTGGTCCAATCCTCTTCATAAATCCATGCTTCGGATGTTTTGCTATTTTATTTCTACCTTTTTTCCGATCTCTGAATCGGTGACTTTATCTGAGACCCGATCTACAGTCTACATCTCTCCCACAACCAACGACTATGATCTGCTTCAGGATCCTTCTTTTGGGAGTTCCTCCCACTCTTCTCTCCTCTTTCTTCTGGAGTACCTTTCCTCTAAAGCATGTGGATCTTGGCAACGTGTTCTCCTGGATCCAATGGTCCAGATCCACTTTGCTTCTTCGTGACTTCGTGAAGATTTGGCTTTGTGCCACACAAATTTCTTTCAAAGTTCCTTCTCGCAAACCCTCAGATCTTCCACCACCTGTAAAATTGGGCTATGGATGGTCCCAACTAGATTTGAGACTTTGGGACTTCTGTTATCCCACTCTCTTGTGCACTTTCAAAGAATTAAAACTCGTGCACTTCACCTTGATCCAATGCTTGTTGGTCCTTTGGGCCTAGATCCAATGGATGGGATTTGTTCTCCTCTCCAACTCACTCCTCCTTCATCCTAGACCCTAATTTGATAGTCCAAGTTTCTTCTGAAAGATGATCTGATGGCTATTGTAGCTCCTCCACTTAATCTTTAACTTCCTCCCAAAATTGGGAAAATTTCTAAGTATCAAAGGTTGTGGCCTTTGAGATTCCTCCTGCGAGCCCGAATGTTGGGTCTTGAAAATGATTTTTTTCTCCTGATCTTGGAAATGAAATTCAATATCGACCCTAGCTCACATTTTCACTCTACGTGCAACTTTTCACTACTCCTCCTGATCTTTTCAAACTTTTTCAGCCTCCCAAGGGATTCTTCCCTTTGCTTCCTCCAAAGGAATCCTTGCACCCTCCTGGTGACCCAACGCTCTTCCTTTTGAGATTTTTGAACTTGAAACAAGTTGACACCTCCATGCTCTCCTTGCATTCGATGAAGTCTTTCAAATGAATTCTTGCAACACTTGTATAAGTGTTGGCCTGGTGCACTCCTTGCACAGGTATTCCTCAAAGTGTTCAACAACTTTGTGAGTGTCTTCTCCTTGACACTTCTCTCCTTTATAAACTTGAAATAGAGTTCACTTGTGAACACTTGCACCTGCTCGATGACTTCCTGGCAGAGATCTATAGAGACTTCAATAACTCTGTGCTACGCTTACTCCTGTGAGACCTTCCTCTAGGTATTCAGTAACCCTGCCTCTATGTGTCTCCCCTACACAATATCTTCTCCAAGACGTTAAACAACCTTGAGGTTCCTCTCTAAGATTGTTAATGTTCTTGCAAGATACCAGGTATATAAAATATGCAGAACAGAAATAAAATGCT
>JASDQU010299462.1:0-13957 GCA_032191745.1 Picea mariana
TTCTCCAAATATTAAAGGACAACCTAACCATGGCACAAAATCGCATGAAACAACAAACATATCAACATCGTAGTGAAAGAAGTTTTGAAGTAGGAGATTGGGTGTTTTTAAGACTACAACCATACAAACAGATGTCCCTCAAGCAAGCCAAGAAGGATAATAAATTATCACCAAAGTACTATGGCCCTTATAAGGTGTTGCAAAAGATTAGTACTGTGGCATACAAATTGGAGTTGCTTGCATCTTCATGAGTACACCCAATTTTCCATGTTTCATGCTTAAAGAAGGTTATAGGTGACAAGATCCCAGTTCAAACTATATTGCCAGAAATTGACGAGGAAGCAAAAATCATATTGGAGCCTGAAGCCATCACTAACACAAGAATTTGCCAGTTGAGGAATAGATCCATTTCAGAGTATATCATTAAATGGAGGAAACTACCGGCTGAAGGTTCCACTTGGGAAGATGAGTCTTTTATACAGAAGCATCCAGATTTACTCAAACATTGCGGACAACACTTGTCTCAAGGGGAGGGGCATGTTAAGCCCTAAATAGTGTCTCATTACCCCTTAATTGGGACATATTACATTAGTAATGTTATTTTATTTATGTCGGATTTATTCCATTAGTTGTAATTATACCTCCTAGTCTCCTATATATACCAAGGAAACATTTTCATTTTGAATCATCTTGTAATTGTACATTTATGTGGGCATAAGGAGGTTGCCCCCTCAAAGAGGCTTATTATTTGAATTTATCTCTTTTTCAAGGCGTTGCGTACTTATTCTGAGTTTTTTCTATGCTATATTGATATTTGGTTCTTAACATTTAATCTCTAAGAAGAGATTTCGGGCATTGATTAGAGAAACATTCTAGTCACTTACCAAATTTTAGTTTAGTATAAAATGCATAATGTTCTCTATGTAGCAAAACAAAAACGAAACAAAACTACATGCTTATTCGTGCAAGGGAACTAAATTAGAATCATTAAAGTTCAAAATTAAGTTCATTCAATAATAATGAACTAATGTATAATAAACAATAAAAAGACTAAAAATGAAAAAAAATACAACATTTGCACTTCAAAGGTGCCACTTACCAGAATCACTATATTTCAAAATTAAGTTCATTCAATCATAATAAACTAATATATAAAAAACAATAAAAATACCAACATTAAAAAAACACAACATTTGCACTTCAAAGATGCCACTTACCACAACAACGAATCATGTCTCACAAAAACTAAAAATACAAACAACCCTTACCACCTAACCTTTGTAACATGTGCAAGATCAATATAATAAACCAATAATTTTATAGTTGATTATCTACAAAACAGGGGAGAGAATAAAGAACAACCATTGTGAAAAGAATATCACCTTCAAGTAAAGGGGATGTGTTGGCACCCAAATTTTTGGGTTCTTTTCACGCGTGCGTGCAACAAAGAAAGTTTTGTGCACGCTCATTCTAAAATGTTGCACACGCCTAAGGTAATACGCAAAGTAGGACAAGGAGTGTGCGTCAGAATGAGTTTTAATAATGCGTGCCAGGCCTAGAAGATTTTAAAATGTGCATCGATCCCATCTTTTATGTGCACCGAAAATCAAGAAGTCGCATGCCGTAATCAATAAAGGAATCATTGGGAAATATTCTCGAATGATTACTGCCAGCATCATAAGGGATTGTGGAGCTTGCAAAAGATGAGCTGGAAAGGCAATTAAGATTTCCTTTAATCTTGAAGACTACGTGGACTGCATGCAGGTACAAGAAGCGTGTGAGGAAATTTTGTCAGTAGAATGAGTGGAGAAGAGCAAAAAGAGACAGAGCTCCCGAGGAGAAGAAAGTGTAAAAGGAAGCAACAATATCAGAAATGGGGTTAGATAGATGTTTACATGAGATCCATTGAGTCTGTGGTATTGAGTTCACTCCGAGCCTGTGTAATGTTGTAATGTTTCTGAGTAAAAATTTGTGTTTGTTATATGTATGAGCTTTTGAGGGATTGCACACAACGTAGGGTGTTGTATTTCTGGGAATTTATATAAAAGGATATATGAATCTCTATTGTTGTCTAATACAATTTGTTTAATGTATACTGTGTGTTTTGGATTGAAAGACATAATAAATTTGCGGCAATTATGAGTTATTGTATGTCTGTCATATGTGATTTGGAGATGTGTGTGTATTGTTTTACTTCTTGGTCCTAGTAAATTGTTGGATATGATTCGTATGAATACCAACCCAGATGGATCTATGTGTGTTTAAGCCTTCATCCCTATCACAAAACCCTATGGTCTCTATGATCATCTTTGCATCTAGGGTGAGACCTTCCTCGACCTTGGTCGAGGATTGATATGCCAATGCTCTGGGGTTTTTTTGTAAACTTTGGACAAACCCTAGGTCTAAAATCCCTAGGTTAAGGACATGCACAAGCATGGAACAAAACACCCAACAAGATGTATAATTTTTCCCATTCCCACAAAAATAAACATATCTTCGATGATAAAAGGGTTTATGTCTAAAAATTGATAACATCCTGCAGAGGTATCGACCAGTTGAGTGTGACGATTCACGAAGGGCCAAGAAACAAATGAAAGAAATGATGTTTCGCACAAGTGATCCTTGGAGTCCCTATAAGAGAAAGGGAATACAACTGAAGGAACACAAGAAAAAGGTGAAGGCAAGAGACATGGAGCTCTAAGGCTATGCGCACAAATGGGGCACACCTCAGGCTGAGGCAAGGAGGAATGAAAAGGGGAAGTCTTGGGGTGATAGAACTAAAGGTATGAACAATTCTAATGTATAAGGCAGAGTCCAGAGTCACGAGACACTACCCATTTATGTAATTGGGACAATAGCTCCCTCTTAGTAAAGCTTTGTTTGCAATATAAATAAACAAAGTTGGGTATTAGGAACTGCTGGTTCTGCTCGCACTATATCTATCTCTTATGTTTCACATGTTTTCTGTTGTATGCTTGTTAGGGACCTAACCCCTCACGTAGGTAGAATAATATATTTCCATGTAATAAAGGTCAATATTAATAAGGAATAACAATTGTAATATCCCCAAGGACGGGCCCCTTTTGTAATCATGAATTGTAATTATGTTTTGTAGGTTGGTGAGCCGAGTGTTGATAAGCTGGTGGGCTTATGTGCTATTGAGGCCGGAGAGCCTAGGTGTTAAAGGCCAGGAGCCTAATTTTTGTATATGTAATTATGCAAATCATTAATAAAATATAAACATCGCTGCATGCCGACCAACCACGAAGAAAGAGTGATGGGGGACTAAGCTTCCACAAGGCAGGGTAAGGGAGGAGGCTAAGTGTTTGGGCTAGGGGCTAAGCTAGGGGCTTACCTCTAGAGGAATAATAATTTATTATTATTCCAAGTGAAATATATTTTTTATCCTAATTCCTTTGGAAAGACAGACGACTTCCAAATGGAAAGGAGCGTGCTTCATGGGAGACATGTGTCAGTCCAAGCACATACAATTTAACCCATGAATTGAGCCGTGATGGGGGTTCACCCGACCATTCTTCCATCCTCCGTCAAAGCTCGCGGGGCTCCATCGTCGACCTTTGTGTTTGTTATCTGATTCTCCACCTGAACCTGTTTTGCCTCAGCGTGGGATATCTACACACCCTTACGCATCCCCAGAACCAGAACCGTGAATCCATCCTGTGTTTCTGGTTGAGAAACCCGAAGCATCCTGTAATTATTAAGCCTTGCTATGCCTTAGCATTTGACTGTCACCATTTTGGGGAGCCCATACCTGTTTTTCCAATTGGTTGTTGTGGCCATGCAGTTCTTGACTATGTGTGGCTTGATGGTCGTTGTATGTCCATGTTCAGTCTTGCGGTTGCCCCGACTGTGTTAGAAACTAAGTTGAAGAAGCAGGCTGTCAAGCCTGTGTGCAACACTCTCTCTAGGTGAGAGTGGTGGTTGTGGTTGAAGAAGCAGGTTGGCAGGCCTGTGAGTGACTCTCTCCAGGTGAGAGAGTGCGTAGAGGAAGTGATAACTCTTAGAATGGGTCCCGTAGCTGCTACAGAGCGCAGAGAATTCCAGTCCGGCCTATTGTCGAAGCCCAAGGCAAGGGAGGTTTAGCAACCAAAGGACTGTCTTGTGTAATAGTTAAGGTGTATACTTCTGGGGTGGGACATGCATGTGGGGAATGAGATTCTGTGAGCAGTGGGCATAAGTGGCTCCTAGGAGAGAATCTATCCTCATAAACTGTGTGTCTTCCTGTGGACCTTGTCTAGCCTAGTATTCCCTTACTCGGTGGAGCTTAGTCCCAGCTCTGGGGTGACCTACTGTTGAGAGTGATGAGAAGAGCGGTCTAAGGCTGGGAGGTTCGTTGAAGGTCTGCACGCAGTTGGTGGTGTTATGCTAGTTTAAAATATAAGTATTAATTATGTACTCAATTCATATGTAATGCATGTCTGTGTCTTGAAATGTTATCATGTATTTTGTTCCATGTATGACTTGCTGTTAATTCTATTAAGTCTATATCTTAGCAGTAATTATGTGTTTACTCTGTTTTAAGTCATTTAAATGCATACTATATAAGTGTTATTCCGCATAGTAGCGTTGCCTGACAGTGGGGTTGATGGCCGGGGATGTTACAACAATAAGGAAGAATAAGTCTAATGTAAGAAGACCTAATAGAAGCTTCCGCTTCTAGAAGGATATTCCTCTAGATGGTTCTTTTGATAGACATATTTAGTATAATTAGGAGTCAAGGGTATGCAAACTTTTGTCTTGGATATTATTGTAATAGAGCTCTTCTCTGCTGGAGGTTTCCCCCTCGAAGAGGCAAGTGAACATTGCTCTCAGTAATCAAAGTGCTCTTTATGGTGTTCTTCTAGTATCATTTTGGTATTATTGTGCTATTGTTCTGATTATATTGTTGTTCATCTGCCATTTCTAACTATTTATTTCTATTCTGCATACTTTTTTATATCTGGAATATTACAAGTGGTATCAGAGCACCTTCCTCGACAGAAAATTGTGGGTTAAATTTTTTTTCCAGGGTAGAGACGTATTCCAGCGCCTTTAAGCTATAGAGATCTGTCGTTCCACACATAAACCCATGGTCGGGGATTCATATACATAGGAAATACAAGTGGTACTTAAGCACACATCTATTGGCCACCCTTGTAACCCCCGTTGGTACCCTTTCGAGTGGTAGCACATTAGACAACACCTGTATACAAATCGACCTAGATCTTCTGAAGCCCTCCATAGATAAATCGATCGGTTGCCTGACTGCTATAATGCCATGGAGAAAAACACTCGGGAAGATACTCTCTAGTACCTGGGTAGTCAGGTAGTACGGCTAAGGGCATTGTCTAGCCTCCTTAGTTGGCGCCCTGAGATATTGGGCCAAGTACTACTGTTGGACCCCACATGTATATTAGAGAGCTATAGCATAGGGAAACCCCTTGTCTGTAGAACCCTTGAATACCTAACCCTTGGGATGGAACCAAAAACAGAACAGACAAGATCTATTGCAGCGCAACTGTGTCTCCTGCATTCGAGTTCATGGAGCTATGGAGGATGCTTTTGAGGACATCTTGCAGAGATATGGAGAGAAGCAGGAAGAGCTATATGGAAGGATCGATAAGGAACTGAAGGAAATACAACAAGTTGTTCGTTTGGTCCGTGCAGTACCTACTGCACCTTCCTTGTCAAAGATTACATAATTGGGGGATGAACCAACCCAATTGAGAAGACTTGCGAATGCGACAAAAGATCGACTTCAGAAATTCTAGGAAGGGAAGGAGAAGGCTACAAAAGCCTTGAAACAAGAGAAAGATGAAGCCTTAGAACAATTACGAGTAGCACGGTACAATGTAGCCACCTATGAAAGTGAGAGAGAAGAGTTTCATGTGATGCTCCAGGAGGAAAAAGACCAGCTACATAAAGAAAAGGAGCAGTTACTCACAGAATGGGTCGTAGTTAAAGAAGTAGTAAGGCATGTTGCTCTCTACCATGTTTGATACATGAAGAGAAGGAGTCGGTCGAGGCTTAAGTGGTGAAGCTCACTGAAACCCTCCAGCAGCTTCAGGCCAGGATAATAGAATTGGAGGCCGAAGCAGTACCGAGCACTCCGCAGGAGGTGTGTGACCAAAGGGAGGAGATCGCTAAGAACACAGTGGTAAGGATAAGAGCCCTCACCTCAGAATGCAAACAATTGAGTGATAAAAGTGTACAAACATATGAACGCCTCGTCGAAGATCCAAAGCTAAGAAATCTAGAAGCGTCGTTATAGGAGGCACAACAACAGACACTTTTCGTGTAGGCGTAGATGAAGCTACTCACCGTCGTAGAAAGAATGAAGAGATCCTAGGAGTAGTGTGCAGTGCAACAACAGATCACTGCCCTCCAGGGCAGGGTAATGGAAGTCACACTGAAGCTACAACCTGTGTAGGAGGAAGCCTACAAGGTGTTCAAAGAAATTGATGGATAGGGATCAAAATTGGATCAAGTCGTTGCAGCAACAGAAAAGCACTTGGAAGGGCCTGTTACAGAGTAGATGATCCAAGAGCTCGCTGATTAGGAGGCTCAAGCGAAATAACAAGTTGAGGCAGCTCAAGTTAAGCTCGAGGCATTCAAAGCAGCACTATCCGCACCTAAGTGACTCAGGACGAGTCACAGGTGAGTGTTGGGGGCCTGTTGGCCCTCGACCAAGTTTTGAGGAAACCTTGGTTAGAGTTGACCCACTTTTGGACTTCGACACATTGGTCAAGGATATAGAGCCCAAGCAGATCTTAGATCACGGATCTCACTGATTTTGAGGGGTTCTCTAGGGTTTTTGGAAATGGTTTACGGGATGTCGACCCATGGGTTCTCCCATGTTTAGGCCTTATTATAAGGGATTGTAAAAGTATAAATAAGTAAGAATGTATGGTAGAAGTAGAAGTTTTTGAAGGAGCTCAAGTAGTTTTTGGAGCTAAGTGCTAGTAGTTGAGCGCTTTGTGCAAAGGAATGTATATGCGTTAAGGATTTGTGGTTGATAGAGGGTTGGATCTGTGCCCTGATCTAGTTTTGGAAGGAGGATCTGGTGCTCAGTGCACATATCTCCTGTCTGGTGCAAAGCTCGACTCTGTGGCTTAGTGCATAGGAGCAATTGAATGTAAGATATGGAAGAATAATAAAGAAGGCGAAGCGGTTGGTGGACATAGCCCCACACTGGGGTGAACCACATATATCTTGTTTTTCTGATGTGCTTTGTGCTGTGTTTTTTATGTTATTTATCTGCTTAGTTCCTTGATTATTATGTATGATAGATAGATATGTTGTTTCTTAGTGCTTTACTTGTGTAAAGGATGAATGGATGTTAGAACTGACTCAATGCTAAGTGATAAGTGTTTGAAGTGCATAATATTTGTGGTTACTACACTAGATCTATCTTTGGGTATGTTCTGTGATGTTAATAAGGTTAATGAACTAATGCATGCCATCTTCTAAGCATTAATAGAGTACTCTGCAAAGTGTTATTATCACAGATATGTGTCCCAGCCTGGTTACAGACACCTGTGTCCTGTAACCCCCCTTGTTTCTACCTCGGGTGAGACTTCACCTGCTTCGTAGGTTTTGCCGAAAGGGCTGGTAGTCGGGATTTTGTTGGTGCACTGCTAAGCATTGAACCCCGGGTCTACCCATGTGCCAACAGTCAACAGACATGCTTTGAGTAAGTTTATTCTAGGCATGGGTATGCCTACCTCAAGGATGATGTATGTATAATTGTTTGATGTTTGTCTGTAGCTTCTGGCTATCTTTCTTACTCCAACATTGTTTCACATATATTTTTGTAAATTACTTCGTCCATCGGCTTTTCTGCTAACCTCATACTTTAGGGGGCATATATTACACACCTAAATGTTGCACTTAAGTGTCGTAAATATCATAAGTTTCACAAGTGGTGCAATTGCAAGTGTCACACTTAAGTACTGTAAGTGTCACATCACCAAAAATCATACCTAAGTGTTGTATTTACCATACACCTAAGTGTCTCACTTTTCCAAGTGTCACACTTAAGTTTAGCCACTTTGTCACCATGAGAGATGAATGTTGTCTTCTCTAGACCAATTGGAAAGGGAAATTATTGGTTGGAGGTCGAAATACTTCTCTTTTACTGTGCTTATGTCTCAATTTGATTCCTAAGCTGAAATTTATGACTTTCCAAAATTAGCAGTTTCACCCATTTTGCATTTGTTTCACTAGTACCATCAATTTGAAAGGCTAAATTCTACCTCTTGTAGAAGAAAATATGGTGAGAACTAGGAAAATATTTATATTGGGTGCTGATAGTATTCTTGATTGTGAATACACAACAACTCTTAGGTTTAAGATCTGATATTCCATCCAACTTCTACATCAATCAATATTGGTAACTTTTCCCTTTTTCATTTCCTCTATACTTGAAATTTTTTAACAAAAAATGGCTATCTCCCAAACGAAACAAAACTGGAAAAAACTTCCTCAAGACAAAGTTGTTTGGATTGATGAGTAATTAAAAAAAAAATTAAATAAATTTTTCTAGTTTGGAGATCTGGGGTCTCTTTTCCTTCCCTGAAGATTTCAAAAATCCCCAAAAAGTGCTCAAGAATAGTGGTTTTTTCCCTGTTTTGACATCTTCACTCCAAACCTTTTTAAATTTTTTTAGAATCCCAACTGGGTATCTTCATGCCTTATTTTTGGAATCCCTATAAAAATTTTAGCTTTATTTGGGCCCTGATTACTAAGCATGACCCAAATCCTTAAAAAACACTAGTTTGTGTTTTCTGGAAGATTTAAGCAGAAATGGCCCGTGACCCTCATTGGCACTCTTATAGTCTTCATCACTACTAACATACCCTTTAAATTTCATCTTATTGTAAGTTTTTTCTCCTGTTATGGCCAAAACAAGTTTATGACTCCAGAGTCACTTTTTTCAATTTTCTGCTTCCGTTTCCTCATCTTTCTTCTCTTCTCTTCTTTCTCTTTCTCTTTTATTCTCTTTCTTTCTCTTCTCTTCTCTTATTTTTTCTGTATCGATGAGATTTATCTTTATTCCTCCCCAATACTATCTCCTTTATCGACGATAAAATATATTTTCCTCTCGCCAACACATTCTCCTTTATTTGCAATAAAAGATCTTTTCCTCTCGTCGACACGCTCTCCTTTATCGTCAATAAAGTATATTTTCCTCCCTCCAACACAATCTCCTTTATTGAAAATAAAATATCTTTTCCTCCCATCGACATGCTCTTCTTCCATTTTTGAGGCATGGTAGTAATTTGTTTTAGCTTTTAGACAACTTGGAACTCTAAGGAAGGGCCTACTTATGATGTAACAATGTTGTCCTCTTTTTCTTTCTGTCAACATTATTTCTTTCAGCATTAGAATGAGATTTGATTATTCTAGTGTTACTTATAACATTCTCTTTAATGTTTTAAACTTTGGATGAAAATGAGTGACGGAATCTTCATCTAGATCTAGTTTTCTGAGCACTAGATGTTGTAAGGATTATGCAATTTACTTGCCCTTATAAATGTCTCATTGGAACAACCATGAACTGGATACACATTAGATTTCTCATACCAACATTAACTATGCTTTCACTTTTTCTTGCATTTATTAAATTTTACTTCCATTTATCAAATTTGGCAATCTCAGAATAAATTTATTTTCTTATTCATCACTGTCCTATTATTCTTTTTTTCACTACTTTTCCTTCAGCATTAGATTGAGTTTTGATTATTCTAGTGTTCCTTAAAGCATTCTCTTTATTTTTTGAACTTTAAATGAGAATGAGTGACAAAATATTCATCTAAATCTTATTTTCATAGCACTAGATGTTGTAAGGATTATGTAATTTATTTTCCCCTATAAATGTCTCAATGGAACAACCATAAACTAAATAGAGATTAGATGTGTCAAAGTTGTCATACTAGCATGAGCTATGCTTTCACGTTTGCTTGCATTTATTAAAGTTTACTTCCATTTATCAAATTTGGAAGTCTTAGAATAGATTCATTTTCTTGTCATTTAACAAAAAGAACTATAGTGCATAGAGTCATGAAGCATTGATTAGATCACTAAATATAGTATGTTTATGTTGTTTCTCTCAATCATATTGAATCCCAAATGGATAGATAAATGTACTAAAAACATTGTCAATATACATATTAAATTATTATTTAATATTGTAACTTGATTATTATGATTCTTATATTATATTCAAATTTCTGAAAACATATATCTTACATTATATTATAATTTGTAAATAAAAAATATTTATATTTTAAATGAAAAAATTTAGTAGAAAAATGACTAATAATTAAAAAATTATTTTATTAAATTATTATTTATTAATTGAATCTTAATTAATTATGGTTTCTCTAATAATAATAAAACAAATAATAATTTAATATAACATTTTATCAATAATATTAATAAATTATATGAATGTAACTTTTTAAGGATTAAAATTTTTATTTTTAAAACAAACAACATAATAAAACAAACATTAATTTAATATAACTTTTTATCAATAATATTAATAAATTAGAATTTTTATGTTTAAAACAAACAACAGTTGAATATAACTTTTTATTAATAATATTAATAAATTACATAAAATGTAACTTTTAAAGGATTAGAATTTTATTTTTACTTTTAAAAATAATATTAATAAATCATAAGTGAAAAATTAATTTTTCAACTCACAAAAATATGTTTACAGCAAATTCCTTATCGAGCAATTCTTCCACTAAATAAAAATCATCACAGAATTTTACTTGTGATTTTAGTCACTGCATAGACTCCATGATGAAAATGGCTTTTCCAAACTAACTATATTTCACTGCATAACTTTTCGTTTATATGGGGTTAGGACTGGATATCTCCAGGAATAGTTTTTACTTGAAAACGTGAGTATCCATCCCCTTTCCCCAGCTCTACATCGAATTTTCCCTCTTTGTAAATAGCCACATTGTTGTAGATATCACAGATTGGATAATGAAACATCTTCCATAACCTGGAATTCATTGTTTATTGTACAACAACTTGGTATGCATTTAATCTTGGCACATAAGAAGCATCCCACGATCTTGTTCACTCTACCTCGTTAAGATGGGTGGAGTTGGACATGTAAAATAATAAACATGAATAAGCACCAACATTTTGAGTATGTGGATATCCAACACATCAAGAAGCCATTGAACTACCAATGATAAAAGCTTTAGAGTGTCACAAAGAAAACAAACCAAATTTTAAATTTTGGCTGAGCTAAATCTTGGACTAACCTAAATCATCAAGCTAATCTTGTAGATATTCAAAGCAGTTGCTATGATGGGATAGATTTTCCAAGTTTATGAAAAGACGTACTTTCTTCCTTTTCCATGTGAGAGAGGAAAGAACTAGACCATTAAACAACCATATTCATTTACTTTGGGTATTCGATCTTGAAAGTATCCAACATAGTCTTCTTCCCTAATACCTGGCTCCAAAAGCCTTTCCAAAACTCTTCAAACTTATATCCTCTGTAAATAGGTGGATGATGTTCATCAACCAGGGACGTTGTAGGAGCAATAAAGGCATCCTCTGCAGATGTACATAACATAGGAATTGATATACGTGCATTAGAGGCGTTTGTTACTGCTCCACTCCTAAATCTCCCATTGTTCACGACCTATTTATTTATATTCAAATCACACATTTCAAAAAGAGCTTAGCATTAGTACCATCAACAAGTTTAAACTAAAAGGAAAATTGTATTCTATTGTATCTCCCTTTCCGTTAGCTACGGGTTGTACAACAACCCACTTTCCATTTTTGAGAACTTGCAAGTCGTTGACCTTGTCTTGCATCAGAACAATGATGCCATCTCGATCTGAATGGCATCGTAAACCAAAGGTAAGATCGGGGTTTGGGCATGAAGGATAATAGTTTATAATTATCGCTTGTTTGTGTCTTCCAAAAATTATGTTCAAGTAATCCGAATCGAGCCCTAGAGCCTTGGAAATGGCAGATAAAAGCCTTAAAATCAGTGCTCTTACTTCAGCATAGTACTTTCCTGCAATTTCTCTATAAAAAATGATCAACCAAACGATTTATTTGTTATTACGGGGTTTTTTGCATGTCTAATCTAGCGAAATGTCTACGAGATAAAAATTTGTTAATTATTTGTAGCCTGCAGTCTAGGGAAATGTCTATGATATAAACAATTGTTGATTACCTATAGGCCAAGAGCCCCATGACTTCCTCCAGAGGATAACAAGGGTGCCTCATATAGTCCCTCCAGTGTTGGACCTTTTTCTTTGCTAATATTGAAGCTTGTAGAAACTCTAATCGGCTGCATTGGGTCCTCTGAGTAGAAGCATGCTCGGTTTTCCACAGGCATTTCGAAGAATTCTTTGGCATTTCCACATATTGCACGTCATGCAGGTTTTACGAAACAAGAATGATGATAATGGAATCTTTGCTTAGGCAGTGTAGTTATGACAATCATAAGTAATGCTATCGATAGACACCGGGAATGGATTTTTTAATGACCAACTTCTTTACGGAGGCAAAGAGTCCATTAGTATTGTTGTTCTATAGCCATTCATGTTGAATTGGCTCGATCAACTATAGGTAGGGCTATAGAAGTGGCAACATGCTACTGGCTTCCAAAGAAAATATAAATAACATGAGGCATACTACTTGAAGGATCCCTGATGACCCATATGAAGGACTCTTCACTTGCCTCCAAACCCTGTTGCAATCTCCTCGATTTGTTTATTTCAAAGGCAAGCCTGGTTGCCAAAGAAAATATAAATAACAGACTTCTATTTTTGAGAGTCAAGCCATTGAAGACATACCGAGTCATCGATTGAAGTGGGTTTCGAAAACCAATCATAATAAATCCAGGAATAAAGGTTTAGGAATCTATTCTTATAAAACATGGATACTAACCGGAGAATACTTCCCAATTTTGAAGTATCCTATTAAACATTAGCCATACCATAATTAACACTACCTATTGGATAAATTATTGCATTTGAGTTCCTCTATTAGCGGATTTTGATCAGTGTACCTGTTTTGTTCCACCGCACGCTGCTCCTCTTTTTATCTATATGTATATAGATAAAAAGAAGGATATATATTATTATGCCGATAGGCGTCCCCCTTATTGGAATTGGTGGATTAATCAACCTTTTAATCAAAAATTTCAATCGTAGGGTTTGCAATTGAAGATTCTGGCATATTCTTCGTCGTCCTCTCTAATCAATGGATGAGATTTTGATAAATTAACTTCCGCTCATTTATAAAGACGTCCGTTTATGTGATTACTTTTTCACATTTACTAAATCAAATTAAAAATTTACTTGCTCATCACCAGATTGCCATGTTCAGTAATTAACAAATAACAATAGTGATTAAGAAACTGGATAGATGAGTATCAGCGCGTGGATGTAAATTGCTGCCGTTTCATTTCTGTTGAATTGAATGCGAATTAAAATGTTTTACAGTGCGCCGTCATTTTTTTACCAGGGTGGATGCTTATGGCCGCGTGGAAAATTGAAGTAGGTTTTCGTATAATTACAGGTGTGGCCTGCGTTTAAATAATATTGTGGCATGCGTTTAAATAATATTGCTTTTAGATAATACAGGTGTGGCATGCGTTTAATAATATTGCTTTTAAATAAATTGTTTTAAGCTATTGAGAGTAGAAAAAATATTAATCATTAAATAAAAAAAATATTAAATAAAAAAAATAAGAATAACATTAAATAAGAAAAAATAAGAATAATAATTAATCATTAAAAACATTAATCATTAAATAAGAATAATATTAAATAAGAAAAAATAAGAATAACATTAAATAAGAAAAAATAAGAATAACATTAAATATTATTTAAGTATTGTTGATTAATATAAATATAAATAAACATTAAATATAATTAATTATGTAATTTTTAGCAATATT
>JASDQU010299468.1:2676-13937 GCA_032191745.1 Picea mariana
AATCTGTCCTAAGACAGCGAGACTAATTTTCTTTTTAATTTTTATAATTTTATGAAAAAGAAATAAACTGAAAACTATCGAAACTAAGCAACTAAAATAATAACTCTAACTACAAATCTAAACTAATATATTTATCTAAGCTACTTATATTATACTAACTAATTAACTATTAAATGCTAAATAACAAACTGACCTGAAGTAACGCTTCAGGTTTGTCCTGTGTAAGATGGTCGATTTAGTTGTTTGGTGGGAGGAAACCCGCACCAGGTTCTCCACGATCTTCTCATAAACGGGAAGCTGTTGTGCTCTTCAGCTATAATTACAGGACAAACAAGACATAAAAATTACAACAATCTTATGATTTACAAATCTGCATGCAAAGATCTATACAAAATGTTTCAATTAACAACGAAGATAAATCTGTCATTTAATAACTGAAACAAAGTAATTGTTGTACTTTAAAAATAGGAGAGATCAGATACACACATCATATAAATCAAATCACATCAGCATACAAAGAATTATGATAGCTAAAGTAGTTGATAATTAATTTCTAACTGATATGCAAAAACTTGAAACAAAAGTTTGATATATTGAAAGCAAAAGATGTTACAAGACATCAACTTTCGTCTCAGTCTGAATCATAAATCCATAGTCTTGTTCTCCCACAGTGAGGATGATGAGGGTTATTACAAAAAATGACAAGTATTTAAAGACCTTACATAGGGTAAAACATCCCTGTGGAAGTTATCAAAACTGTTTACACAAATCTGGGAAAATATCCCAAGTTTCTCTCTCTAACTCAAACTAACAACTTAAAAATAAAAACTACATCACACAAATATCTCCTATATTGTCACAGCATGCCCAAATTGACCATTTCAATTCGTATGTACCTGAACAAGGACAAGAATAGACAATATTAGAGGATATTTTGTAGATAGAATTGATAAAAATCTAATTTTAAAGACTAGCTACAAAATCTTGCGATTTTGTAGCTGGTCTAAATCAAACACAGAATCGCATTAAAAATCAATTCGACTATTAAAAAACATATTCAAACTATAAAAAGTATTTGATTGCTAAAAGCATCATTCAAATCGACACTTGTATGCAAATTGAACAAACTAAATCATATTCAACCAAATGATAACAGAGATGGATGCACTCTGTTTAATTCGTTATCACCAATTCGGGTATATAGAATCGTATTGGATAACCGAACAGTAATGACATCATTTTCATAACCGATTGAAATCAACACAAATAATTGTTTCAGCCATCAACAAGATCACTGTCGTATCCAAACGAAATCAATAGGATCATTTTTTTCAAATTGATATAACTGTATTAAATATAAACGATCATGCTAATCACTTGCAAATCAAATCAAATAGGAACGAATCGAAACGGTTTGAGGCTGGCATAATCGTTATGAATTAACATTGTTTCCATGATTTTAGCGAATAGATCTTCGACATAGGCCAAATGAGAATATCGATTCCACACAAAACAGAGTCGTTTTGCCAAATCGAATTCGAACAGAGTTGTTTTCTTGATTTAAACGATTACATCATATTTATTAAACCAATCATTAATAATGATGCATAATGCATTTAAAGGATCATAACAATTCAAGCCCACGAAATCATTCCAAAATCAAACCATAAAAACTAAATCAGAGCCGATATGATCCAACCACAACAAAATCATAGCAAATCAAAACATAGTCATGCTCTGATTTTAGCATAAAATCTCCTGTACAGGTCAGATGCAAACAAAATCCAAGCAAAAGAAAACTTCATTGATCATATTAATTCAAACTAACAGAAATTTTCTAAAGCGAACCACACCAAGTCAAAACCAATCGATCGCTTCTACTAAGCTGGGCATAACAAAATCGCATAACAAAATCATAACCATATTAGAATTTAGTAAAGTGAATCTACTTTATAGGATCCACAACATAACCATTTTTGATAATCAAACTATGACAAAATTATTTCGAATAATAAACAGACTTATCGAAACTCAAAAACCAATTCATTATATTAATCCAAGCAATTGATAAAACGAAATTGATATCGAAATTCATACCTGGATAATCAGTAGACAACTTGGTCATGATAGTTTGGAATTGATGAAGGATGTTGCCGACTCGACATTCCTAAAAATGATCGAACCAGTGGTTTTCTGCTTCTTGTCATTAGCTTGAAGCTTGTCCCTTTCTCTTTTCAACACTGTAACTTGGCTTTCCAATGATTTAATTTTTTACTGTAACAAGGGAACGTTGGTATAGTAGCGCTCTAGCCACACATTACATTGGACACACTCTGTCTGCTCGGGCTTCGACATAACAGTCGAGGGTTTTCTTAAATCACCGAAGGTTTCATTAGGTAGCTTGATTCCTGGGTAGCTAGGATTGTTCTTTAGGCAAGGGGGTAAATTAGTAACAAAGTCATAGGGTGCATCGGAGCATAGACCATGGGAATAAGGGTACTCTCCAGCCAGGAAGTGCTCGATATCAGAGTCCGAGTCTTCACTGAGGACTATGGGCTTTTGATCAGTGTTTGGCTTAGGCTTATTCCGGGCAAGTCTCAATATCAATCCAACATTCTTTTTACCTTTGCTGTTGTCATTAGGGTTACCCTTGACTTTCTTGATCACAGGCTTTTTTACATCCTCAACCTTGTCTGTTATAATGTCGGGTAGGTCGATATTAAGGCAGACCGAGGGTTTGGGAGAGGGTAGAAGGGTGTAAAAAGGCACGGGTGGCCCGACCTTGGTTTCATTGACCACAGGCTTGTCAATTTGGACAAACTCTGAATCAACAAAGCCATTTTGAGAGAGAAAAGCTTGCCAATTATCACCGTGAAGGTTTAAATGATGAACGATGATGAGTCTAATCAAGCCATGGTGAAACAAGCTACTGTCAGCCTTCTCGCGTTCGAACCTCTTAGCCATTTTGTAAAGACTACGTAGGAAGTAAAATGGCATGTTGAATGGATAACCCATGAAATTCATTAACAGTCGAAGGTGATAAAGAAAAACCAATCCATACCAACCCTCAGGTCACAAATTGTTTAACCATTATCAAAAGATCATGCCACCTGGGTTTAAGTGTGGAAATAGGCATACCTTTGTCACAAGATGTAACTTTTCATGATACAAATAGCAAAGGCCATGGCACCTCATCAACTTTAGAGTTTTTAAACCATCGCTGGCCCGTGGATGCTAATATTGTGGTAGATCTTATGAACTCTTCATTCAACTCAAGATGAATGTCACCTACTTTAGCCCTACACCCATCAAAGGTAAGGGCGAATTGTTGTGCAACAAACATATTGAAACCCTCGAACCTCTGTACAAACGTGAGCCAACCACTATCCTCTAAATCCTTACGGGCATTATCGAACAGTAGCAGGGCTTGACTACCATTCGCCTCTATTCGCACCACCGGTGCCATAGATAGGAGCACACGGTGAGCGATGTGAATGAGCCAGGGTTTGAATCACAGCATACGCAGGGGAAGAACGCTCACAGGCTTACCCAAAACTAGAAGAGGTGAAACAGGGATAGGGGGAAAGACATTAATGACATATCGTGCGAAGGTGGTGGAGCTATTTTGGCCCATGCACAACAGTCATATCCACAGTGCAACCGCCGACGCTTATAACTATTCAAATGACTATGCATATGTATTAACAATTATGCCATTCAATCAACCAATGAAATCAATGGTAAGTGGATTAACCATTCACGCGAGCAATAGTTATACCATAGTTTTAAAACCAAACAAATGAATCGAAACCAATACCAAGTGTTGTATGAAATGATTCATACCAAGGGTTTAACCATAACACCAATGATTTTTTATGTAACAAATGTGCCAAGTGAATTGATCAAATAACATGTAAATCCAATCACCACTGCATCACAAACTCAATCACTCATAAAACGAAATTTCATAATCAATCAAAGAATGTCAAATAAGTACAGATCAAAAGGTCTTGCCAACTGTATAATGATAAGTAAAATGTAAACACAATGGGCATATCGACAAGAATGATAATGACAATTCAGTGAAGATTTTAATGCAACTTCGAAAACCAAGTTTTCACGCTTGCATTCATGAAAACAAGAAGAAAGGTAAGTGTATAAATAGCGCAAAAATAAAAGTGTCATTTTATTTGAGAATTGTGACGAAAATTAATGTTTGCAAAACACTGGTATAGACATCTTATAAGGACAGTAGAAAAAATGTGAATTGGCTGCCAACATGGTCCAACCAGGCCTTGACATGGGTAATAAATCACATTTTCTTCAAGTAGATCATCCTCTTGAACCAATACCATACCGATGGTCGACTCTTCCATGACCAAATACAATAAGAAATCCTTATTATAATTGTGTTGCCGACGTAGAGGGGAAGACATGAGGGAACGTTTCAATGCTTTGAATGACAATTGAGTAGATTCATCCCAAAGGAAAGGGACACCCTTCTTTAGTAAATGCATAAACCCTTTAGTGATCTTGACATGGTATGTGATAAAACACTGAAGAAAATTGGCTTTTCCCTGTAAAGTCTGAAGCTGGGGGAATTTGCACGGGGGAGTCAATTGAACTATTGCCTCAACCTTTAGTGGATCAACCATGATCCTTGTTGTCGAAACTATAAAACCTAAAAGATGACCCAAGGTGACGAAAAAACTTCATTTGTTAGCATTCAATTGAATCTGATAGTAGTGACATCGCTCAAAGATAAGTCAGAGGTGCATGGGATGATCAACTCTCTTACGAGATCGTGATGCTAAATCATCGAGATATGGATTAACTATGTGTTTGAGATCATGGAAAGCAAAAGACATGGCTCATTGAAAAGTGTCTCTAGCATTCTTCAAGCCAAAAGGCATCTTCCGATAAGCAAAGTACCCCATGGACAAATAAAAGTTGTTTTATTCTGGTCTTCGAGCTTAATCTGAATCTAATTGTAGCCCGAAAAAACATCCATGAAAGAAAATACCTCACAACCTGCACACTCATTGATGATCTGGTCAATGAATGGGGTGGGGACATTATCCTTTGGACATGCCTTATTCAAATCATGAAAGTCCGAACACACATGAATCATTCCCTACTTTTTTTGACTGGAACAGGATTTGAGACCCATTGAGTCAATTGGATGGGGTAGATGAAACTAGCTTTGAGTAGTTTCTCTACTTCAGCCTTAATAGTTGTTTCTTTCCAAGGATTAACCAGACGAAGCTTCTGTCGGACCGACTTGGCATTAGGGTAAGTCGTTATTTCATGTTCGACAATTTTTGGATCAATGCCTGGCATTTCCTCATAAGACCAGGTGAAAAAGTCGTGAAATTATTTAAATAAATTAGTATAGATTTGAAAATCCTCGGGGGAGTAGTCTACTTCGATGAAGACATTATCCACAATGCCAAAGGTTCTGGAGATATTGATATGTATCATTTTAGCGATGGTTGTCATATTACCTTCAGAAAAAACTACATGTGTAGCCAAAGGATTGATAGGACAAGACCTATGTCCAGTCATAGTCAACACGAATTCACCAGCCTCAATTATTCCTAACTCCATGAGAAAATAATATCTGTGATGGAGATCATCCTAGGGTTTTGATGGTCTAGTCAATGCCTCTATAATCGCCTCGTCAGAGGGCAAGGCCAAGTCTAAAGAATCGGTAGCGGTGAGTGAACCTTGACCCTTGGTAGGCTCGAAAAATGGATCTAACTCTTATGTGGGAGTCATATCGGGGTTGGCAAAAGCTTGTTGGACTATATAGTACGCAACCTCTGCTGCGGACAAAGGCATGGCCATGCCATGATGCCCTTTCCATTCCATCATGGCCGATGGGGAAGGAAGAGTCCACAGATCATTAAAGTAAGTCATACAAAATGACGACACTTGAAATATTTTAGCCTTAGGCTGGTCGGGGATAGCCAATATGAATTTGACATCATTGGATGGAGGTGGGTAATAGAAATTACCCATCAAAGGTAGGCACAAACGAATCCCTATATTGATGACGCCAGGCTATGGATTATCAATCATCAGGACCGTGGATGCCCTTGATGAAGGGTCAGGATGAGAGAAAGATAACTGATCAATGGACACGATCTGACCCTCATGTGGAAACAACAAGACCCAGGAAATTGTGGCGACCACTGCATGCATAGCATAGGTCCAACTCCTTCCTGACAAGATATTGTAGTTAAGAGGCGCATCAACCACTTCAACTTCGACGCACATTGTCTTTCCTCCTAGATGCAAGACGAAAGAAGGAATGATTCCATGTGGTCTGAATGAATGACCATTGAAAGAGGTAAGAAGAGTAGGTGATGGAGACAAAACAGGTTGGCCAATGGCCTTCCAACACACTAACAACATCACGCATGTTGAGGCACCCTCATCAACCACTGTGCAAAAAATGTTCTGGGTAAATTATTTTGTGGTGTAAGGCACTGCTGTCTAAAATGCAACATGGTATGGGAGAAAAGGTTTCAAGTCGATCGTATCAACCATGATCATTCCCAAATTACAAGTCTCAGCAAATCCTAAGGTAGCTAACATATCCTTTCTCTGTGAAGAGAAGCTCTGGAGGACTTCCAAAGCAGACATGGCACAAGGGGTTTGTGACAAATCCTCCACCACAGAGTAGTTCTAGACGACCCTCGCGTTTGGATTGTGGGAATATTTTTTGAACGCCCCTTTCAGGATGTGTGTCATTGTTTCTCCCAATGTCTTCTCAATCTGGAGAGAAACAGATGGGTTTTCATCTTATTTACCCTTCTCAGAAGTGTTTGGCATTCCATAATCCTGTGTCCTAGCAACTATATGGGCATCACCTTTCAACATATAAAAATTTGAGCTCAAGGGATTACTAGACGACGAAGAGGGTGCCTGGCTACCCCCATCCGCGTTTGCAGAGGCTTGAGTTAAATATTTTCCATGTGAAAATGGGTTCGTTAACACAACAAGTTGGTGCTGCACCAGTAACTTTTGGGCCTCCGCGAGCCAAGGGCGCAGGTGATTCGGATGGTCCTCCATGAAAAGGTTACATAGATACTTCAACTTTATTTTCTCTGTATTTATCCCACCAACATTGTTGGTGGGTTTCTTATCCCCCTTACCCCTCTTTCGTTGTTTCTTCTTTCTGTCAGCATGTTGGTTGGCCTTTGGGTTTGTTGATTGTACATTGTGTACATCCAATGTTTGAGTAGGGGGAGCAGTTGAACCAGTGGTTTGCTTGGCCACTGTTTGTTGTATCAATAACTGTTGCAATTGATTCAACAACTGATCAGTGGGCTTTGCTTGTGTTGAACCAATGATACCATCAACATGTGGCCCAGACTTCTGTCTGGTCCTGTTAAGGATAGACCATGACACATCTGCAAAATAATTGTAAAGTAAACCAGACTGAGAATATATTAGTTCAAGATGTTGAGATCTCAGTATCGCCTCTTCCTCGGAAAACACTCCTGACGTTGCAACGTCCTTGGATAACTGAGGTACCAAAGACTTAATGAACCACTCCAGCAAGAAATCTGGTGGGACTGATACTTTCATCAAACTCTTTTGATGCCGCCATTCATGAATGTGATCCAAGATATGATCAGCTTTTGTTTTCTCAAATTTGGCTAGCAATTCAATGTCAGCATCATATCTCACAGGCAATTGAAAATGATTTAGGAAAACCATTTCCAATTCGCCAAAAGTAGAGTATATTGAGCGGTCCAGTTCTATGTAACATTTTGCGGCACTCCCGATAAGAGTGCATTGAAACCGATGCAACTGGATGGAGTCGTCTCTCAATGAGTTGGACGAGAACCATAGGTGAAATGTGATCACATGATCACCTGCATCGTCGTTAGGATTAACTTCAAACTTTGGAATGTCTGAAGGCAAATTGGTTGGCATAGGAGGCTAATGTAGATCCTGACAAATTGGGTTGTTTAACATTCTTAACAGTTCTGGCAAATGCAATGTTGCCACAAAAGGTAGCTTGGGTTGTTCAGTAGGTACGGGAGGGAAGGAGCCTAAAATTTGGCTAGCACCAGGCTGCTAGGAAAAGTTAGGTTGTTGACTAGGGTTTTGGTAAAAACCATGGTCTTGGTTAGCGTACAAATATTTTGCTTGTTGAGACATCATCGAATGACTCCCATAATTGGACATTGAGGGCTGAGAATGGATTTCTCCCAACATTTCATTCCAAAGGTTTTGGAAAGGGTTGCGCCCTGTTGATCTGATAGGCATAGGTATTGAGCCTTGCTCGAGGTTCCATTGGCCATGGAAGGGGTTTCCCCGATCATCATCCCTGATGAAGAGATTGATCCCTGCCATAGATTCTAGGGTCCTTGAGAGGGTTTTTCCCCTTGTGTAGGAATACTACCGTGCACATAATTTTTTGATCCAAAACCAGGGTTGCCCCCAGTTGAGATGACAATTGACGAGAATGTGTTGTTACCAAATGTGCTAAACAAAGAGAATGAAAAATAACACATCGACGTCGCGTTGGAATAAATTCCTTGACTATCTGATCCAAACAAGCTATAGTTCATGTTCGTCCAGGCAGGCTTCTAGGGAGAACCACCTAGCAAGCAGGACAACCAAGGTATATGACCCCCACTGTAACGGGAATCATTATAGGGGGCCGAGGTCCCCCCCATGGACCCTTATAGAGGAGCATTAGAGCTCCCTGCCCCTAGACCCATGTTCTATAGGGTGGAGTAGGACAGGACAAAGTTCATATCAAATCTAGGTATTATGTATGAGAATGGAGAGCCTATTGCACTCTGGGTGAATGGAACAGTGATCGTTGCCATAGACGAAATCAGACCACTGCCCGAAGTAGAGGTGGTCGAGACCATGGTGGTAAAGACCGACGAAGGTGGTTTGGGAGGCGAATCACCCCCTGTAGTGGCAGTTGTAGAGGGAGTGTGAGGAATCCCTGACGAGGTAGCAACATTTACTTCCATCACTGCTTGCAAGACTATTCGATGCTTGTGATGAGTTACCCTTGGAGGGACAACCTGTATCAAAACTAGCACTGACAAGTCAGTGATCGGAGGTTTATAATGCTCGAGAGATTCTGCTCCAAGGTCATAAATGGTAGGCTTCTCTAGATGAAAGAGTTCTTCTCTCGAAAATGGCTTGAGTATAGTTTCCTGCGGCCTGGTCGCCTCAAATGACCCTTGCTAGTCAAGTCTTTTCCTTTGTGGTGGTGGTGGTGGCTCCAATTCAATCGATGCCAGGCGCTGAAGCCTTCACGACTGGTGGAGATCTTGATCTTCCACTTTGTGAGAAGATCAATGACACACTAGGGATTTTACTAACACTGAAAACCAACACTCACTAGAAAGAGTTTCTATGAGACAAAGAAATCAAACCACTAGCTAGTTGGAAGAATAGTTACACCAACCAACACTAGAGAAACTTACCGATGTAAGTGCAACTAGAATACGAAAGAACCCTCTAGGTATACTCTACAAAGCATGGCCCGATGTCTGTCCTAGGTACTGTGGTATACCCCCGCAGTCACCTGTGTAAGTCACTAAAATAAAGGCAATTAGGTTGCCAGCGCGCGGCCATTCACCAGGTAGGTACAATCGACAGTCAGGTGGACTGCAATGAGAAAGGTATCAAGACCGAAACATATAGAGGGTATCGTAGGCAAGTGTTCTGGAAGATGACTGAGGACCTTGAACAGATTCGAGACCCACGAAGCTCCGGGGAAAATGTGATGAACAAAATCCCAAGACAAGTCCTTTATATGTGTTCCCCACTATGCTTGGTCCGTCTTTGGAGGGGTTATCTCTACTACCTTTCTGCACGCGATCTCATGTTTAGCCCCTGTGTTAGAGGGGGCTCCTGGATAAATTCCACATTTACTGGACTTTTTATAGTCCCTAGCACAGACTTGTATGTTTGTTTTATAGCCTTGAAGAGTTTCCTCTCCAACCTAAATCAAGGCTCTAGCCTAGACTAGTTGATGGACCCCACAAACACAAATTCTAATAAATTTTAATTAAGTGTTAATTTTAAGTGGTTTTGTCTTAAAGTCAAGGAAATAGAGATGAAACTAGTGGTGTATTTTAAGAGACAAAAGAGAAGAGCATTAAATGAAACCAATAGCAAACTACTTATTTTTGACAAATAAAGATTCGCAAATTTAAAATCTTTAACAAACTTTTCTTAACTACGTTTTCTAAGATCTTTGAAAAGAAAAACTCAAAAAACTATTTCTCTCCACTACGAGCTACTTAGTGTTCTGAGAATTCAGTAAAGAACTTAAGAAAACACTCTTTCTCCTGATAAGCAAAGACAACTAGCCTAACTACTTACCAAACAAGGAAATGAAATCTTTTTTTTTGTATGCTTCAAAATAAGAAACTTGAAATAACTTCCTTTTCTTTTATTCTAAAGCAAGTGAAAGGGAAAAAGTGGAGATAGGAAAAGACAAAAAACTGATTTCATTTCTACTACAAATCATAGGGAGTCACTGAAAATACTAGACAGACTGATCAGAAAAGACTCACAAACGCGTCTCAAACCCTTACTATGAAAACATAAGAAATCTTGATCACGAAATAAGATAACTGACGTCAAACCCCTGGGAAGTATGACTTTAGTCGGGGAAGAGGTTGACTGACTCTTCTGGAAAAAAGACTCTCTTGACACACGAATGCTATTGACACTTAAACAACTTGCATATGTACGTGGGTTGTCCAAAGGTAGGGTGTGTATGTACGTGTGCAGGCTCACTGCAGGCTGCGTACACCTCTGTAACTTGTCAAAAAGAAAACTAACATTCAAGGATGACAAGGCAGGGAGTACTAGTATGGCAGACCAGAATCCCTTAAATACACATCAACTTACAGAAAACTAAAAAAACAATTAATCTAAACCAATTAAAACACCCAAAACGATATCCCCTAAAACCCCTAGAGGCTTCCCCAGTACGGCTTCCAATTATGCTATAGCGGGAAATCCCCCTTTGGACTACACTAGGGTTCAATGTGCAGAAAAATCTAATCGTCTAAGGTATCCTACTTTTAACAACTACCCCGAAAATACCCCACATTCATGCATAAAATACAAAGAATAAGGATCTGGTAACTCTACCTTAAACTCCGCGTCCGGTGTCGTTCCTTTTTGCATTCGGTTGTTCCTCAACTGCAAATCTATTCCCAAGGTCGATCTACATTCACCAAAATATAAACAAGAAACTATGA
>JASDQU010299474.1:0-11270 GCA_032191745.1 Picea mariana
GTGATCTCCCACTTGAAATTCTAGGTGTCTTCTTTTCATGTCCGTGTAACTTTTCTGTCTGTCTTGTGCCTCTTTTAAATTCTGCTATACATTTCTTACTATACTCTCCATTTCCTGGAGCATTTATGGTCCCACCATGAGTCTGTCAACTAGGTTATCCCAGCTAATCAGAGTCATACACTTTCTGCCGCACAGTACTTTGGAGGGGACCATTGATCTAGGTGGATATCGGTGGCCACCCACCTTGTCCGACTGGCTCAAAACAATTTTCTGGCAATTTTGGCAATTTACTATTTTTAGCAGGTTTTAACTTCCGGGACCATTTTGAGGGCCTAAATGAAGGTTTTTCTAGATTGAGGTTCTCAATGATAGATGAAGGCATGATTGGGCCCCCAAAATGATTTTCCTCGATGATACCTTTCCAACGAGCTATTATATGCCTAAAACAGAGATCGTATGCAAAAGTTACGACCCCAGGTAGTTGATGTACTAACTTACCCAAATGGGTCCCACATGACTTTTGGTGCTTAATCTCCTAGGGTTAGGTTTTTGGATGTCTAGGATTTTCGGCATTTCTATTATTGTAAAAATGCCTTGATAGCTTCATTGTAATCATCTTCTTGCGAATGTGAGTAGCCGTCACATCTCTTCTCAGAGATAAGCTGCCACCATTCTAGCAAGTCTTTCACTCTATATTTTTACAGTATCTGTACATTTCTTTCATTAATAGAAATCGTGTATTACTATATATCTGTGTTTATGGTTGCATCTCTGATACATTTCTATTATATTATTGAATATCTGTGATATCTTTGTGCATTTCTTTGTTAGATCTCCGCTCTCATTTCGTGCTAAAAATAATCTGGATCACCCATCTTAGCCAAAGTTTGGTAACCATCGTTGTATGAAAATTCCACCAAGTGTAGGTAGTCTTCCCACTTGTTGGGTTTTTTCCTTATGTACATTCATAGCATATCTTCTACAATTTGGTTTGTTCGTTCAGTCTTCCCATCCATTTTTGGGTGATAACTTGTGCTTAAAATTGAGTTAGTATTTAACCCTGCAAACAATTCTTTCGAAAAGGTAGATGTAAATTTTATGTCTTTATCCGAAATCACCATTTTAGGAATAACATGCAGTATAAAAATTCATTTCATGAATATTTCAGCGATGTTAATAGATTTAAAAGTAGACTTTACAGGAATAAAGTGTGCAAACTTACTAAGCTTATCGATTAACACCATAATTGAATCATTATGTTTTCGAGTTCTAGGCAAACTTGTAATAAAGTCTAGTGATATAGTCTCCCATTTCCATTCTGGCACCGGTAAAGGATGCAACAGGTCAGATGGATGTTGTTGTTTGACTTTCACCTATTGACAATCTGGACACTTAGATAAGTATTCTATTGTTTCACTCTTCATATTAGGCCAATAAAATAACTTCCTTAGTGTTGTTACCGTTTTCTGGTACCTTGGATGGCCAGAATATGGTTTCTTGTGTACTTTGTCCAAAACTATTAACTTTAATTCAACCAAATCTGGTATGTATATTCTGTTTTTAAATTGTAGTAGACCATTTCGGTCCACACTTAGATCTGTTTTGTTTGAAATTTTTGTATTATTCCGTAAATCTACCACTGTTTTAGTGTAATTTTCATCATTATTACCTACATCTTTTACCCTCTACTCAAGATCGCTTTCTTCTCTGCTAATGTTTGTTTCAAACAACTCATTAACTCTTCTACTTAAAGCATCAGTTACCTTGTTTTCCTTACCCTTGATGTGTCTTACCTCAAATTCAAATTCTCTCAAGAAGGCCAGCCATCTTGCTTGCCTTGCATTAAGGTCTGGTTGACTAAAAACAATTTTGACACCAGTGTTATCTGTCAATAACATAAATTTTTTGCCCATTATTTAGTGCCACCATATCTTTAAGGCTTGTATTACAACTACCAAATCTAATTCATGAGTGACGTATTTTCGTTCGTGCTCCTTTAGTTTTCGTGAATCATAACAAATAACATGTTCTTCTTGAGTTAGGACACCACCTAGTCCTTCTTTACTCGCATCCACACAGACTTTGAAGTCCTTTTCTGGGTCTGCTACCTTTAATATGGGTGTGGTTGTTAACAATTCCTTTAACTTATTAAAACTGTACTGACATTTATGTGACCGGTTAAATTTCACTCCCTTCTTTTGTAATGATGTGATAGGGTATGCAATCTTGGAAAATCCCTCTATAAATCTGTGGTAATAGCCGCTAATTCCCATGAATGACCGGATGTCCGCTACATCCTTAAGGATCAACCATTCCATGATGGATCTTATTTTCTCACGATCAACTGCAATACCTTATGTAGATATTACATGTCCTAGGTACTGCATTTTCTTTTGATAAAAGTCACACTTATCGAATTTAGCATACAGTTTGTGTTTTCTTAAAGTTTGTAGAACTATCCTTAGGTGTTCTTCATGTTCTTATTTTGTTTTAGAATATACTAGGATATCGTCAATAAATACCAAAACAAACTTGTCCAAGTATTGACTGAAAATGTTGTTCATTAAACAGATAAATGTGGTTGGCACGTTAGTGAGACCATACGGTATAACAAAAACTTCGGAATGTCCATATCTCATTTTGAATGTTGTTTTACTTATGTCCTCATATTTTATCCTAACCTGGTGATAACCAGATCTTAAATCCAATTTAGAGAAAATATTTTCCCCACCTACTTGATCGAACAGATCATTGATCCTAGGTAAGGGTATTTGTTCATAACAGTCATTTTGTTTAATTGTCTATAATCGATGCATAATATTAGAGTTCTACATTTCTTTTTAACAAAAAGGACTAGTGCTACCCATGGTGAAACGCTCGCTCTGATATATTCTTTGTCCAATAATTCTTGTAGTTGAATTTTGAATTTTGTTAATTTCGGTAAACTCATTCAGTAGGGTGCTTTAGATATAGGGGCTGCACTAGGCAGTAGGTTGATAGAAAAGTCTATCTCTCTCCTTGGGGATAATTCAAATATCTCATCAACAAACACATTTATGAAATCATGCAAGATGACAAAGTCCTCCAAGCTAGGTTTATTTTCTTTTTCGAACAAATTTTTCACTTGGATGGCATAAATTTGACAACCCTTTCTCATGCACTTCTTAAATTGCATAGTTGATATCTGCCTAATTGAGACTTGTTTTTGTATACCTTGTACTATTCTAACAGTGTCGTTTTCGTATTTATACTTGAGTGATTTTTCATAACAATCTAAAACTGCTTTATGCCTTTCTAACCAGTCCATTCCAATAATTATGTCATAAGACCCTGACGATAGAATATTTAGATTTATCTTTGTGTTTTGACCACCTAGACTAAACTCACAATCAGAAATAAAATCAGATACTTTTATTTTTTCTCCCATTGCTAGTTGTACTAGACAAGATTTTTCATGTCTTGTTTTCTTAAGTTTATTTGAATATACTGCACCGAGAGCAATATAACTCAATGTAGCTCCTGGATCAATTAAAACAAAAATACGAGTATTGTTAATTTTACCTTCAATTTCCACTACGGTAGAGTGGTGATCAACTTATCAGCCATCCAGGGCTGCATTTATCCGATGTAAGATTCTGCCCACATCTCCCACTGTATAGGCTTCCTATAGGTTGTGCACCGTAGTCCTAGCTGCTAAAGTTGAACGTGGGAAGTTCCTCCTTAAGTGGGATTCTCCACATTCCCATCATTTTAATGGTTCTCTGGGGCTGTCCCCAAACTTTTTTTTTCCCAGATTAATTGGTTTACCACATCCTTGGGTGTTCTGGTTGTTGGAGTAAAAATATTTCCTTCGAAAACTCTTTGCTTCGTTTCTGAAAGGGGATGGTTGATATCCCTTCTTTCGTTGGTTCATTCAATATTGTTTCTTGTCCTTCCAACCCTTAGGAAATTTTGATTGTTGTTTGTATTGGTCATAATGCATTTGGGCCTTCCTGAAAACTTCACTCAAGGATTTGGGATTATCGAATTCGATTGTGTCCTTATAGCACTGCGGTAAAAAAATTAGGAACCACTAGATTTTTACTTTTTCCTCCTCAATATAAGGAACGAACCTTAACAATTCCAGGAATTTGTTTATCAGGTTGTCCATAGACATTTGACCGAGTCGTAGTTCGTAAAAATCTTTGGTTTTCCATTCATACTAAGTTTTAGATTAATATTGTTTCTTAAAGTATTTCTTAAAGTCTGACCACTCCATTTGTTTTTAATTTAGGCCCTTGGCCAACTTTAGGTCCTACCACCATATTCTAGCCTTTCCTTTCAGATTATAGATGGCCATTTTGACCTTCATATGGCTGGAGTAGTTGTATATCTGAAAATACTTCTTTATGTCTAATAACCATGCTTCAACCTCCTCCTCTATTCTGGATTCCCCGTCAAAGATAGATAGTTTGATTTTCTTAAAATCTTCCTCAAGATGGTCCACCTGTTTCCTTTTTCTACCTATTTTTGTTTTATCTTCTGTTGATGTTGTACCTTCGGAAGAGTTGTCTCCTTTTTCTCCTTCAGGACCAAAATTTTTGGAGGCCCTTTTGCTGACCTCTTCTTCCTCATTATCGTCCTTTGGGCTCTTCTTTGTCATGATGCTTCGTAGAAAAACTTCATTTATTTCTTGTTGTTCCTGTTGTGCCTTTTTCAGTTTCTCATTGTCTACTTTGAAAACTTTTAGCTCGACAATGAGATTTCTCATAGTTTCTAGAATCTCGGTAGGTGAACTTTCATCACTGTTCTATCTCTGTTCTTCAGGAGGCCTTTTCTCAGGATTCTCCTCAAGTTTGATCTCTACTTCATTATGTGATGCCATGATCACAACATAAAATAAAGTTTTTTTTTGTTTGTAACAATAATTGTTTGTTAGTTTTTCCATGAAACAAAAATATGTGCTAAGAAAATATTTTGGCCCTGCTTAAGGTCCAAGTGATGTAACCTTTGCTCTGATACCATATGCAATATTCCCCAAAATTTCCAATTAATTTTTTTTCATTAGGGTTCTTGGAGTTGATCATTCATCATTCCAACCCTTTAGGCGTTCATTCACTATATTACAAAATGTACACATACTAATTCCCTATTATGGTTGCAAGTAAATTTATAAGCATTTAACTATGGCTATCTCAATCCTATTCATAACACAGGTCAACTAGGAATCCTACTAACTAGCCATTAGTTCATTTGGAAACTTAAGACTACATGTATAACACTTTCATATATATAATATACACACACCTTGATAGTTCTCTTCTATTTGAATAACATGACTATATATATACAGAAATGTTAGACTTTCTATTTCATATGTATAGAACACTCATAAAAGAATATAGGGTGTTCCTTAGATCTTGCATTCCACTTCAAATGAACTCACGTAACATATTATAAACTTGTTTATTAGAGTGTAAACACACAACGATCAAAGTTCAACTAGGGTCACTCCAGTTTTGCATTCGGGAAGTGTCCCTGTTTACACATATTCATTATTACCCCGTCCTTAGTGCGCATGGCATTAAACTTAGGTGGTTATGGTTCATATTTGGCATACACTACTCGTCCCTAACTAAATAACACTTCGTGGTGACTAAGTCTGGGGTGAGGATACATGTTCTGGTATACAAGAGCCAGGAGATGAAGACGAACATTCCAGAAACTAAACCATACCCTAACTAGACTATCGTTCCCTCGCCATAAATGTTGACAAGGACCACAGGGGAGTAACTATCACGCATTAACTAGCTCTGTTTGCAACATTGAATTTCCACTATGGCGCATTCCTTTGGCCCATCGTTCAACTTGTGTGCTCACTATGTTTCTACAACCTTTCCCTAGTTTCATGGTCCAGGTAAAGTGCGCAAGTCCCACCATTAATTCGAATAAGAAAAATGGTTCCTCCTGAGGCTATTGTTCGATATCTTCTTGTGTTGTGAAAACTCAGAGGAAAATGCCTCTGCAAAGAACCATGCAACTAGACTTGGCGTATGACTCTAGAGATGGGGAGGCTCTTGTTCCATGTAGGAGAAAGGTCATTACATGTCTCTATGATTCCCCCTCATACCTGGTATGTTGCCCGAACTCCAATATCAAAAATCTGTAAGGTGTAGGAAATGTCAAATGTATTTTGGTTGCTCCCATGATTACTTGATGACTTTGTTGATTGGGTTTTTGTCTTCGCTATTCTATAACTTTCGAGATACTATTATCCAAGTATATTTCCTTTTGATCTGGGTAACTTAGGGTTCAATCCCTTATGAGGATAACCCCTCAATGTCCTAGTTTTCCACTGACTCGACAACCATGTCATCCGTGTTGGTTTATTTTATCTTGACTTAGGGAGGGAATTCCGAATGAGAATGAGTTTTCTCTCTCAGTTGTTTTACCTTTTACTATGAAAAAATAATACTGACTGATAAATTCTAGGTTCGTCTTTGTCATTGTTCCTTGTTGAATCTTGTAATGGTTACCGTTACCTTGTACAGTGTGACACATAAGTGAGTTCTTGCGACTGTATAAAGATCCCTTCGGTCTGTACTTTAGAGTCCCATACTCTACGTAGGATATCCTATTCAGTTTGGTAAGGACAGTTTGATTTCAATAGGGCGTTATGGCATTCTCTTATCTCTATAGATTATTTACTATTTTGATTTTTTCCTTTGAAAATCATCACTGTAGGTTCTTTCAAGGCTCACTAGTTGGCTCTTATGTCTGTATTTTATACTTAATTTATTACTGTACTGTCCTTCGACACATATAAATTCATAATATGGGAGGCTGCATGCAGAGTAAGCTTGTTAAGTGTGTATCCTCCAGTATGAAATGTATTTAAGTCTGTAATTAAACTTTATATTTGTGCTTCTCCTTCGATTGATATTGTTATCTGTATGTGTACCTTCCAATACATAATGTTTAACTTTGTGTTTAAGATTTGAATAATGCATTTCCTCCATCATATAGTATTCAATTCAACATTTAAACTTTGATTTATATATTTGGTATGCATATACTATGCGACCTCTCAGAAATTGGTTGTGTTGTTCTTGATGGATTGTTGATTTAATTATTTGAAAGTTCAAAAGAGAAAATTTCGGTTACCAAATCTAATTATGGGGCCTCTGTTGTTGAGAGGGTACCCATCAAAAAATTTTGTGATCCACCTCCCCCTTCAGGCTTATGGACGAACCTTAGCAATGCCGCGAATGGAAGGAAAAATTCAGTTCCCAGAATTGCAATTTAAGTAAAACTCGTGACTTAGACCTACAAAAATTTATTTTCCTGTATTATTCTGGTGGTTATCCTTTCGATGAAAAGAAGTACTATTATTCATTTTAGACTCAAATTTTTCCTTGAAGAAATTTCTTCATTCAAAGTCTCCTAGATTCAGGATAACTCTAAATGCTAAAAAAGGTATTCAGGTTCGAATTACAGTGCTCAAGAAAGTGTTCACAGTTACAAGGAAATGATGTGATTTTTTCCTTAGAGTACTATTTTTGTGGAAAGTATATATATTATAGGCTCTTATAGAGATTTTATCATTTATATCTCTAATCGTTTCAAGGAGATTAATGGAAAAAGAAACTCCATAATTACAATTAGGATCCTCACTGGTTGATAGTTGCAAATCGTAGTGCTTGCAGGGCATGAATATATATTATTTTTCTACTAGTGTGATTCTAGAAGCTAGAACATATTTCATGTGTCTTTATTTAGTGAATTTCTCCCTTGCGTTATCGTATATAAAAACAAGCTCTTCGTTTTGTGAGATATCTGAACTGTACAATTCTTATACTACTGTCATAGTCATAAAGACAAAATATTTATTCAATTTTTCTTATGTTTTCCAGCATGGATGGACTTGTGGTATGAGTCATTAGATTTTTAAGTAGTTATGAAAGGCTATGTACATCTACTCTATATATGTACATATCTCTATATATAATGATATCCCTATCATATATATATTTAAAGTTCAAGTATACTTCCAGTACTTTATTTATCATTTGTACAGTCTAATCATTTCCTTTAATTGATTATCTATTCGTACTTAAATCATATGTCTGCACTGTTAAAATAGGATTGAATTCATTTAACTTAGATGTATCCTCTAGTATAATTTCATCATTCAGTTACATTCACGATTAACATACAAAGGAAGTTTTTACTCAAAGCATACGATTAATTGTAAGGGTTTATCCTACAGTTTATTCCATTCCATCAGTGATTTAGTCCACAGAACTAACTCTTCCAGAATTAACTAGATGTACTCTTTCAACTATTAAATCAAAAGAAAGAAACATTTGCTCAACAATTTAATCAACAGAAATGATTCATCCAGAATTTAATAGATGTATTCTATCATCAATTAAATCAAATAACATTCGATCAGTAATGTAATCAATAGAAATACTTTCATTCAGAATTAAACAGATGTACTCTATCATATATTTAATTCAAAATAACATTCGGTCAGAGAAAGAGTAGATAGACATATCTGAACAGTTGTTGAACAACAAATGGAATAGCCAAGTTCCTCCCAACCTTAGAACAAAACAACCAATCTACTTGCTTCGCTCACACCCTAGCCTGACCATGAATCCATGAGGGAAAGCTTCTGAACTCCTCCTTAGCAATAGTCCATTCGTTTTCAGAAAACTTCTCCTTGCATCACACTCAGAAAAATAGTGTTCATAACAACAAGAGATAATTATTTTCCCCATCATACTAGGCAGCATCCTGCCTCCTCCCATATGTTATATATGCCAAAAGCATTTGTGCCTAGATCTTTTCCCCTTTTGGAATTTTCACATCTTTCCAAATACCTGATTTTCAAGGGCTTCCAATGGGGAAATTCTTGATTTTCTACTTGTAACATTCAACCCTGAGGTAGTTCCAACATGTTCCCCACTCATGGAGTCATGGTCAACTAATTTCAACCTGGCTGTTCCATTTTTCCTTCAACAATAAATCTATTTTTTTTTTCTTACAAGTGTCATAGTCAAAGATTTAGTTGGGTCAAAAAAGATCTTTCAGTCATAATTGATAGTTTACAATTAACTAAATTCAGAATTCGGAATTTCCATAAATGGCGATAATTTTCCAATTTCAAATTTACCAAAAACGGAAATAAATTCCTAAGCAATTTCAGACTTAAAAATAATTTATTTTTGGGGATGTTACAATGATACATTGGGATTATCAACATGCAAAATTGGGATCATCACCAGCTAATGCACATTGTCCTTGGGATCACCACCAAACTAGCGCATTACCCATGATTCCATGATCCCCTCCTCACATTACTCTGTTTCAATCAGTTAACTGAAGATTGATAGACTAGTTAACTCAGCTACATGGCAGTTCACTCCCGTAATTTCCCGAGAGACTAGTGTTGGATTACTGAGAGGGGGGGTGAATCCGTAATAGCGTAATTATAATCCTTTGTATTCAAATGTTATATCAATGTAGAATTATTATCCAATAATGAGCAGTAAGAAATAAACAATCACACATCCATAATACACTAGTGTTTTACGTGGAAACCCAAATTAGGAGAAAAGCGCATAATGCTTTTTCTTATCTATCTTGAATAATTACATTCATTGGAAGCACCAAATTCCTTTGTTTTCCAGCTGCAATTGGAAGGATGCACCAACCCCCTAGTTTCTCAAGCTACAACCTGAGGGAAGCTTCAACTCCCCAATTCTCTGGCTACAATTAGAACAAGGCTACAACCCCATATGTTCTCTGACTACAACCGGAAGGTGGCTACAACCACTTGTCCTTGCCCCATCCTGCCACCCTGAAGTAGAAGTAGATTGATTGAACCACTTTCACACTATCACTATGAGATATATGACTATAAAACTATACCAATAAATATGAACCTTGCATCAACTTGTACCTCAACCTGTAATCAACCTGTACCATAAACAAGTGCATGAAGCATGCACCAACCTGTACCAAACAACCTATAATCAACCAGTACCATAAACAAGTGCATCCAACCATGTAACAAGTATGTACCAATCATGTGTCAACTACTCATCAACTATGTACCAACATCATCAACTATACACCTCATGTATGTGCCAACTCATCAACTACTTGTCTCAACCATGTACTCAACATGTAACTCAACCAAAAGCCCTCATCAATTTCATCATCAAAATCTGATTTGTAGCTCTGTAATAGAATTTTTCTATATGATCACATTCCTGCAAACCTTCATTAACTTTAACAACGACATACTATCATTTTCATCAAACTTTTCTTTAATCTCACATGCCTAGTTTTGGATTAGTCAACAACCCTAACTTGAAGTGATCATAACTTTGAACCTGTAATGTATAAATATCTAAAACTGATACACAATTTTATTTAGTGTGTTTTATGCAATCAATCTAGGTGTCACTACTTCGAACCTCTTAGAAAAGGATTTATAGCAAAAATGACATACCTTGCTGAATTCTGGATTATTCTAGAGAGAGACCTTGTAGAGCATTTCACGCACGAAATGTCCATTGAATTGATATGAAAATATCACAAAACATACTACAGAATGTACACTAACCATCACATTTGGTCTCATGGAATTTGTATTTGTTATGAATAAGTTATGACGTTTTTACCCAAAACACCTGTTTTTGACTAGTTTCAGGACTAGCCAAAAACCTTATTTTACACAGAGGGTAACTCCAAAAATACAATGACCCACAAGACAAAATTTTTACCACATATACTTGGTTATGTTTTCTCAATTTCATAGCAATTTCATGGTCTGGATCATTATATAAAAAAATTTATAGCGAAAACGGTGAGATGACCTGTAAATAACATACCTTAGAAAGCACCATCAAAAGAATTTATTCTTCCGTGCATTTTAGCCTTCTTTTCTTCACCTTCCCTAACAAATTTGGATTATATATCCTTTTTTACCTCAGACACCTATAGATATTCAATATTCTCAAGTGTGTTTAAAATGAGAGAGCCTTGCCTCTTTTTTATACTCTCCAAGTAGCTTCCTTAAAAACATCTCCTAGGTCACTTGGCCCACTTTCTTTATTTTAGGGTTAACCCACTTCTAATTTATCCATTAAATTTATTATTGGAATAATTTATTTTGTATTCACTTTGAATTATAATACACTCATCACTTCACTTTATTATTTACCTTTTAAAATATCTTAAACCACTTTGACTACTTTGACCTTTTGGGGCTTCTA
>JASDQU010299475.1:2341-13956 GCA_032191745.1 Picea mariana
ACTTTTAACCACAATATATATTAATTCAATTTATCAACAATGTTCAACAGTTTATCATCAATGTATCATCTATGATTGCATTCAATATATCATGAGCATATAATCATAAGCAACATCACATTAAATACACAACACACCAACATTTACGTGGAAACCCAAATGGGAGAAAACCACAGAATTCTTTCTTATATATATCAAGAATTCATTTATAAGAAGCACCAAATTCCAAATTCTCCAGCTGCAACTGGAAGGAGGATACAACCCCCTATTCTTAGGCTCTAACCTGAAGGAAGGTGCAACTCCCTGACTTCTCTGGCTCCAACCAAAAGGAGGAAACAACTCGATGATTCTTAGGCTCCAACTTTAAGGAAGCTACAACTCCATAATTCTTCGGCAGCTACTAGAAGGAGGCTACAACCCCCTTTCCTTGCCCCATCCTACTGCCCTGAAATATAAGTGTAGATCAATTGTCACTACCACAATCACTTTCATTGTCACTGCCACTTCCAATGTCACTGTCACTACCACTGTCACATCAAATTGTAACCTGTCAACCTGTCACTGTATCCAACCTATCACTGATCAACCTATCAAATATGTCACTGTCATCGATACTCAACCAGATCCTCTCACATGGATCATATACCGAGGAGACCTCTCAACTATATGTCCAACATCACCAACATGTGCCTCTTCCAAGCATGTACTGATACCACCAACATAACATCACAAGATATGTGTCTCAACCATGTAACAAATCGTGTACCAAACCATCAACATGTACCATACCAAGCATCAACCGTGTACCACAACAAGTGCATCAACCATGCACCAACACCTATACCAAACTGTGCATCAACCATGCACCAACACCTATACAAAACCGTTCATCAACCATGCACCACAATTGTGCCAAACCATGCATCACCCATGCACATCAACAATGTACATCAACACATGTACCATACCATGTATCAACCATGTACCGCAACAAGTACATCAACCATAAACACTTGTACCATACCATGTATCAACCATGTACTACACCAAGTACATAAACCATGCACAATACCAAGTAAATCAACCATGCATTAATGTCACCAAGGAATTCCTCATACATGTACCAAAAAATTATCTCAAATAATGTCCCAATATCCAAGATGCTCCTCAAACCATGTGCCTCCACCATATACCATATCACTCATGATATGTCTCAATCATGTCATACACCATGTACCATAAGATATCATCAATGAAGTTCCTAAAAAAAGTACCAAAAAACCAAGATCATATACCAAGTATGTGCCTCAACCATTCACCTAATATGTGCCTCGAGCATGTGTCAATGCCTCAACAATATACCAAAGACTTACCTCAAGCATGCACCATAACATCATCAACATGTAACCCTCAAAACATGCATATAAACATACCTGTAAATATGTAATATACCTAGTGTATGTGATCACATACCTGAAGACCTTCCTCAACTTCAGCAACAAGAGAATAGCACCTTCATCAAACTTTACCTTAGTCTCACAAGGCTAGTTTTTGGATTAGTCACAAACCTTAACTTTCAACAAGAATAAATATGTCCATGTAATGAATGAAGGTCTGAAAATTGTATACGATATTATTCAATATATTCTCTAAAATTCCTCCAAGTTTCACTGCTTGGAACCTTCGAAAAAAGGATTTATAGAAAAAATGGCATACCTTCTTTAATTCTATCTTATTCTAGAGAGCGAATTTGTAGAGAATTCCACACGCGGAATATTTTATATATGGATCTAAAAACTGTATAAAACATACTACAAACTGTACTTTATCCAATTCATTTGGTCTCACTAATTTTTTATCTTCTATGAAGAAGTTATGACCTTTTTACCCGGAACACTTGTTTGAGACTAGTTCCAGGACTAGCCAAAAACCATATCTTCCATAGAGTGCATCTCCCAAACTACAATGACATGGAATATGAAATTTCTACCACAGGTACCTTGATATGTCTTCTCAATATTCTATAATTTTTTCTATCTAAAACATTATAGAAAACAGTGTATACCAAAAATGGTAAGATGGCCTATAAATAACATGCCTTAGAACACATCCTCACAAGACTTCATCCTCCCTTGCAATTTAGACATTCTTTACTTCATATTCCCTCTGAAAAACTCCTCAGATATTCTTGTTTACCTTAGATAAGAATCATTATATCACTTATATAGATATTCAATGAACTTTTGTGTATAAATCATGTGTTATGAGAGACTTCTTAAGGTGTATTTATACTTTTTCTAAGTAACCTATTTCCTTAACTTTAGGACCTCTTTCCTTAACTTTAGGGCTTCTTGAAATATCTTGTTATAACCAATTTACCCTTTCACTAAAGACTTGTAACCAACTAGGGGATTCTTGACCATTCTTCAGGGCTTCCAACTTCACAAAACCATATCTCCCTAACCATGAGGAACCACGTGGTGTTCCACATATCACTAGAAGCGACACGGAAAGTACTATACATCTATGAGTGTCTTACCTAAATTTACACTATCCTTCATGTCCAAAAACCTCATTCAACTTTGGGTGCCATAACCACACCACTGAGGCTTCATGTAGACTTCATCAAATGTATCCATCGCATATTCTGACATCAACTAACTCACAATCAATATCGATCATATAGATGATAACCAACTGTCAAATGTTCTCTTCCACATCTCTGGGGCTTCCGAACTTCTCGAAGGGTGGAAATCAATCTCCAAGATCACTCTCCAAGGGTTGACATCAATAACAACCAACTATCCAACATTACTAAAATTTATATTTTCAAGTTTCCAAGTGTTCCTAATGAGCTACTTAACCTTTTCATATGGTTATATTTTTAATCATAGTCCAAAAATTTATTGTTGTAGAAAAATAAGAAAAATGGGCTCTGTTGTCAAAGAAATTAAAATCATCTAACATGGTATTCTAATGCACTCAAATAATGTCAAAATGGTTTTTTAGGAAAAACAAGGGTACCATGTCATACTACAAACCCAAATCCTCACATGACACCAATATATCCTCATGGAGAAATAATAAGCTTCCAAAAATGACAATTTGTATTTTTGAAACTTTTACCAATTTTGGAGAAATTCACACCAAAATAAATTGTGCATGTTGGATGAATTTTGAAGCATATAAATAATAGATTTATATTCCCAATACCTTATAATTTACTAAGTAATAATTATAAATTATTAAATACAAAACAAACTTAATTTACTAAAAATCAAGGTTTGTTTACAATAGTTTCCTTGGCCATAGATGCTCCAACATCAAGCATTTATTGCTACAAATTCTATGAATTAGAAAGAATTTGTGTGTAAGTGACTTAATTCCACAAAGTCTATTTCAAATTGAATGATCAATAGAATAAAATAACGATCGAAGAGACATCCAAACAAGCAATCAAGTATTACATTTGATTTTGGAGCTAATTAGTAAGCATTGAAAATGACAGACATCCAAACAAGCAATAAAGTATTACATTTGATTTTGGAGCTAATTAGAAAGCATTGAAAATGACATTAACAAGTTCAAAATCAGCAAGTTAGAAATAACAACATTGTTAGTTTCATTAAGTCTTTGAAAATTGTGTTGCAATGTTAAATATTCACATAATATTTTCTAGCACTTCAACATCTCAATTATAGTGCCTTGCAAGGTTAGAGGATCATGTAGACCTATTCGTATGCATTTGTTGAAGATAAGCCTTAGTTGAGCCAAGTTTTTCTACCTCCAAAAGTTTTGGTATGTTAATTCTCTCCATGAGGAAATTAACCATTGATCCTATGATGTGGTGGTTCTCATTTTATATAAAGGGTTTCATATATTCAAACTAATGACATACGTGGGTTCTCATTTTATATTAAGGGTTTCATATATTCAAACTAATGACATAAGGTTCCTTGTTCAATTTTTTGGGGGATAGGAAAGGGATATGATCTTGTGTAAGGAGTAATGGTAAATAAAGTATTTACATATTATGCATTATTTTATTTGTATGACATCATTTGTTTTGGGAAGTTTTCTTTCAAAATGACATTTTTATCGACAATGAAATGATCTAAATTGGATCCTTTCCAAAATCTCTTTGTCATTTTTGTAATAAGTATTTAATTTTTTTTTTTTGCAAAGTTTAAGAAATGTCCAAAAAATTACTTGGAAGTTGAAATGAACCATTGTGACAGTTGACCTTCCAAGCCGCCCCATTAAAAATGAAATTTGAGATGAAGAAGAGAATTCAATGGAAGAGAAGAGTGTAGATACTAAGAGGAAATGAAGAAGGGTAGTTCTAGAGGGGAGAGCTCTAAGAGGTAGTCAACTCAAAGATAATAGGACAAGGGAGACATTGTGCCTGGCCATGGATGAGAAAAGATTAATGTTGAGTTCAATCTACCTATAAATTTTCTTCTTCCATTGAACAAGAATGCATAAGGTTTTCTATGCATAGCTCACCCTTTTTATTTTTAATCAATTCCTCTTAATTAAAATCCCCTAGAACCTAGTTTTCCCATTTGGATTTCTAGTGTAAAAAGAATATTTGTTGACTCATGGTGTTAATGGTTGTGTATACTTGATGCAATTTTGGTTTCAATATGCTCTTGCATTATATGTAAACCACGACAACTATAATAGAGAAACATTGTAATCCTAGCTCTGTTCATTGGTTTAAATTATTTCTTGAGTGTTGGAATTAGTTGAGTACTGTATCATTGGTTCACTATTTAACCACATTCTACAACCAATATTGCAATTGTTTCTTCCTCGATGTTTGTTATTTTGCAGTGGGTTTGTATGAGTACACAACATTTCAATTAGTTCCAGTACCATATACACTACGGCATTATTGTTTGCATCTATTATTCACTTATTTGTTTGTTGGAGTATAGCTACAACGCTACCACATATATTCCATTTGATGTGTGGAGAGAACTTACAACTTGAGAACAGATTTGGAGATCCTTTGTTAAATAGAGTAGTAAGAAATCAAGTAGTAATCCAGATATGAAATAGAACCATTATTTGTCATGTGTGTTGGTGATTAGCAGTAGAAAACATTATTTATCTTCGTAGATATTTGTGTTGACGAAATGGAAATTCCATAGGCCTACTATTTGTAAATAATATGGCATCATGTCCAAGTTCATCAAATACCTTGAATCACTTTCCATGTAGAAAATCATTAAACTAGAAGAGTTGAGAGACTTCAACAGGTAGATACAAGAGAAAAGTTGGTATTGGAGACAAAAAGTTGATGAAATGGAAAATGAAGTTTCCAAATGTCAGGACTCCTTCACCACCATGAGGGAAGAATTAGATAGGAGCATATTGTAGCTCTTGCAATTGGAGGAGAAATTCAGTCAGTTGGATAGTTGGCAAGAGGAGAGGTTCACAAAAGTGACTTCTTAACTATATCGGGACTTCGCAATGAAGGAAGAGATTTTGAAGAAGCTACAAGAATTTGTCCAAGAGACTCTTTTGTTTCCATTGCAGAAGTTAACACCATGACATAGTTAAGCATGGTAAACTTGCCTTCCAAGACCCTTCGTCAAGATACCTTTGATGACTTTAAAAATAACACTAGAGGCATTGGTTCCAAGCTCATGATGTGAATGGGCTATGATGGCCAAAGGCTAGGAAAGGAAGGCCAAAGAATTCAGATATCCATTGTATCTCAATAGAGGATTGGGCATGAAGGAATAAGATTCAATGGACGAGAAGCTAGCACAAGTTCATATCAAGCCACCTTAGTCAAGGCAAGAGGAACCAGAAAAGAAGCCATTCCCATGGAGGAAAAGGTAGCTATAAAAGGAGTGTGTAACAAGCCACTCAAATATTCTTTTAGAGGCTTGGAAGAGGGAAAAAAAGAGACACTTTCCCCATCTAAATCCGCTCCAACTCTTCGAGGGACCAAGAAACCTAACTGAAAATCATCATCACAAACCAAAAAGGTATGGCACAGTATCTTTGGTTTGTTTCTATTTAAATAAAAGGGGTCATAAGGCTAGCAATTCTTGTCCCTCTAAAAGGCTAATCAGTCCATGTAGGAAATATTTCCAGTACTATAGTTTGACTAGACATTGGGAGGCCAAATGTTGGAGGCTTTTCCTGGAACTCCATCCCAAGAAATGGATAACCAAGAAGAAATATTGGAGAGTCAAGGTTAAGGGGAAAGAGGAACTACTTTCACTTTCATACCATTGAGAAAAGGTTGTTCAATGACCTATTACAGTAGAAAATGTCATCTCTATCCATGAGATGGACAATAGGATTATGCCCAAAGAAACACCTATTTATCTTTTATCTTCTATCTTGCAGTGGAGGGACCCTTTCTTGGAGATTTGTCGAACATTACTTGATGGAAACAAAGGAGGTAGGCATGCAAATGCAGAGAAAAAGAAGATTGAAGGGATTTGAGGTTTTTGGGAACCAAAATGTTGAAAATGGGGAGGTGTGATATAAATTGGATCCTCTCCAAAATCTCTTAGTAAACTTTGTAACAAGTATTTAACTATCTTTTTGTGCAAAGTTGAAGAAATGTTCAAAAATTTACTTGGAATTGAAATGAACCATTGTGATGGTATTCCTTCAAAAGAATCCCATTAAAAATGAAGGTTGAGATGAAGAAGGTCATTCAATGGAAGACAAGAGAGAAAAGACTAAGAGGAAATGAAGAAGGGCCTTTCTAGAGGGGAGAACTCTAAGAGGTATTCAACTCAAAGATTAAAGGGCAAGGGAGACATTATGCATGGCCATGCATGAGCAAATATTATTGTTGAGTTCAATCCACCTATAAATCTTCTTATGCTAGAGAGTAACAATTCATAAGGTTTTCTATGCATAGCTCACCCCTTTTTATTTTTAATCAATTCCTCTTAATGAAAACCCCCTAGAACATGGTTTTCCCATTTGGATTTCTAGTGTAAAAAGAATGTATGTTGTCTTAGGTGTTGATGGTTGTGTATACTTGATGTAATTTTGGTTTTAATATGTTCTTGCATTCTATGTAAACCATGAGAACTATAACAAAGATACATTGTAATCCTAGCTCTATTCACTGATTTAAATGATTGTTTGAGTGTTGGAATTGGTTGAGTGATCCAGGAGGCTCCCTAGGCTCAGAAAATGCTAAAAAATAAAAGTTCTTAGAATTGGATGAAACCAATTCCATCGTGACTGGCTCGTTGCGCTGATTCCGACCATATATTCATTTCCTCAAAATAGACTTCGAATGTGAAAAATATTGCACGACAATCAGATTCTTCTATGGCAAAAGTCAATGGTCAATTGGCAAATGAATAAGTGCCACATGGCCCAGAAATGGGCATCCACGTGGCACTTCACTACTGGTTGGCATGTAAAAAGTATTTAGGGGTCCATGGGATTCGAACCTCTGACCCATGGCTAGCTCCAAGTCTTTCGAAAAGTTCAAATTACCAACCTGCCAAAAGTCAAATTTATGAAAAAGACCCACTTTCCTATAGTTTTGGGGTCAAATATCTAAAGGAGGACGCAAGGGGGCTAGGGCTAAGCCCCAACACATGGTTTCATTACAGGAGTGCGTCCAAGGGCTAATTCTGGGTGCACCCAAGGGCAGATTAGCCCAGATCCCATGGAAGGCGCCCCAAAACCAAGAGCTAATAGTTAAGGGGGTTGGTGCATAGCACTTGGAGCACTAACACTTGGCCATGTGGCCCCATGTGACCTTGTAAAGGGGGCACGTGCCCTATCTTGTGGGCTTACTATGTATTTTTTAGAAAAAATGAGTTTTTAACTATACAGAAGTGAATTTTGACTGATATTATGCCCAGAAAATGGATTTTTTGAGGATTTTAGGCCATTTGAAGGGGGATTTGATCCCAAAAAGAGGCCAGATCTTGAGGGAAGTTGAGATTCCTCATCTGAGCCTTGAAAACTATAAGAACCAAGCTTTTTGAAGCTTGTAGGAGACTTTTTGATGCAAGGTTTTGAAGGAGTAGTTTGTAAATTTTGGCCTTTTCTCATGTTTTGAGAGGCGTTTTTCTCATGTTCTTGATAGGATTTTGATGGTGCATGCATGAATCTGAGCAAGGAGATCTTGCACAGAAGACATGAAGCATGTAATGTAATAGCAAAGAGCATTGTAAGAGAACTTTGAGCATTTTAAAGAGCAATAAAGAGGTCCTCCACTTGGAAACAGGCCCGGAGACGTAGCCAACGATTGGTGAACTCCTTTATCAACCTCTTGTCCCTATTTCTCTTTCTTTTTTGATGTTCTATTCTCGTCATTTGCAGCATGAATATTAATGGCTGATCTCTTTATACACAATAAGAATTAAGTAAAAGTCACATTTGATATTCTGCAAACAAGATAACAAGTTTATGTATTTCGCATTTTTAACAATCTGATGCAAAAAATACATTAAACTAAATTGCGATTTCTCAGTAATACCTTCATTTTTGGATCATTGAGTATATTGTCAAATCACTATTTAACCACTTTCTATAGTAAATCTTGCAATTGCTTATTTCTAAGTGTTTATTGTTTTGTGGTGGGTTTGTATGCGTACACAGTGATTCAATTAGTTCCAGTACCATACACTACAACATTGTTATATTCACTCATTATTCACTTATTTGATCATTGAAGTATAGCTACAATGCTACCACATATATTCCATTCTATGTGTGGAGAGAACTTGCAGTTTGAGAAAAAAATTGGAGAGCCTTTGTTGAACAGAGGTATGTCTACTAAAGCAAGCAGACGGGTAGTAAACCAAATATGAAATAGATCCATTATTTTTTATGCATGTTGGTGATTAGCAGCAGAGAACATTATTTGTTTATGTAGAAATACATGTTGACAAAATGGACAAGCGATAGGCCTACCATTTATAGATCATGAAAATCATATGTTCTTAAGTACTTCATATCATAGTTGAAGTGAAAATCATTACAAAAAGAAAATACGAGGAATTCTTTCTCACATCATTTTCATGTAATGTTTTTAATATTTGATAGAGAGATTCATGTATGTTATAAGAACAATTCTAAAAGGTTAGATGTTAAGTATATTCAACTTAGTAATGGACATTCTTTTTTAAATGTATGAAATAGGTACTATAAAGTATTGTTGGAAAACATCCAACATACGTACATCGCAACCAAACAACTATTATGTGAGGACATGGTGTCACTCTCTTGTGGTTACCGCATAAACCTAAGTATCATGATATATAGATCTTATATTGAACCTTGATAACATATTTAAGCATGAATGATAGCCTTTGAAAACTTGAATAAATATTGCAATTGAGTCAATAAGTAATTAATGCTATATTGCTCTTTTCTCTTCATATGGCATCAAACTCTTGAATTCACTTTGTGTCCAATCGCAATAGTACGAATCGCAATTCAAATGCAATAGTCCAACTTGCAGTGGGATGGAGCAAACGTGTAATATTTGGCTATAACCATTAATACTGGAGAGATGGAAAGTGTGGTCTTCTAATTATGGCAAGCAATGCATGATCCGGAGGACATGCAACTGTGAAATTGCCACGAGTCATTTACAACCAACACATGGCAGTAACGGCCTCGCAAAAAAACACCCAGTGTCCTCCGTCGAATCCAATATTTTCTCCTTCTCTATCCCACCATATTTTTGTTACCTTTGAAGGGAGGTTTGCACACCACCAAAACTGTCCCCAACCTCAATCCCAATATTCAGTGGGCTGGTAGTCTTTCCTTTCCTGAAGGTCTGGAGTTCGAGTTTTTCTCACAAAAACCTGTCGCAGAGAGAAGAGCAAGATATGGCTACAGCAGTTGCAGCAGGGATCGTGTGGAGGCGCATGTTGGTGGCGTTGATGTTATACACTGTTATCGCCGCCACAACTTGTAAGGCCAGACGCTTTTCCGCTTCTGCGGGAGGTGGAATGCTCTCCCAGGAATATAATCCTGTGAATAAATTTGGCGGCATGGAGATCGATGATTTGTCTCTCGATCAGCAGCAGCAGGTGATGGATCTCTCTTCCGTCATGGATGCAGCAGCTGGATCAAGACTACTTCTAGCGGATCCTTATTCCTTGACATAGAAAGATTCAAAGCCTTTTGCATTATATTGGGTTCCCGAATTATCATTCTCCTGTGTCTAAACTGGGGAGACTGACTGATGGTGTTTGATTTCTCTATACTTTGTCTCAATTTTCTCAATTACAGAGCCTCTTCCTCTTGTTGTAGTAGAAGGTCGATTTGCCAGTAGTCTGCATTTATCTGGATTCATCAATGCTTGCCAATGTATTCATCATGGATATAAATTAGGTTGTAGAATGGAAAAAGTAACTGTGGACTGTATATTTCAATGAAATCGTACAATAAATATATAATACCTGATTGGTACAATAGCTTATCCAAATTACACTCGTCATTTGTTCTGTTGATATCTAAAATGATTAGTTAACAGTTTCACTTCAGAAACTTCAGAGTTGTTATATTGAAATAACACGCAATGAATCACATAAAAGTCACAGGCACTTAATGCTCTGAATATACAGATAAGATTTCTGTTTTCATAATCTATGGTGAGGTGTAATTGGGTTTATAAAAACTAACATTATTGTTCAAAATGATTTCTAATTTTCCCATTCTAATATGCTTACTCGGGTTTGTATTTCCCCTACCAAGTGCCAAGGTATCTGAGCTTAACCATTAGTGCTTATTCCCCATAAGCATGTTGGTATCTTGGTCTGGACCATAATGAGTTATACTTTCAATTCCAAACTTGAAGGGAGTTTGAGTTCTTTGTGTTCATCCTCTCAATTTTCAAATAATCCGACACTCAGCTTGCTCGCCTCAGATTAGGCGAGGAATCCTTTATCGCGTGATGCTACCCATCGTTTTGAATCCAAGTGAATTCGTTCACAATCGCTTCAATGACCAAGAGATGAAACTGTGCTCTAGCACCCGTAGTTTTGAATGTGAAAGACTTTAGCTCGCTGTTAGACTTACGAGTGTGAAAGCGAAAGGCTTTGGATCGAGGTCGTGGTCGCCGAAGTGATCGCTTGTTTAAAATCACGATGAGAGAGTTTAAGTTATGGTTGCAGGTCTGAGCAAGAACGATTAAGGATTTACTCGTAGTTCCAAGCACGAAAACAATGATAGGGTATCGCTTCCATTAACGTGAAGGGCATCTGCCACGCGGGTAGACTTGTTGCCCATGAGCGTCCCATGTCACGCGGCTAGACTTGTTGCCCTTGCGTCCCATTGCACTAGCACATAGCACTAGCACTCAAGGAGTGTAGTCCTCGTGTGGCATCTGCAAGGCTTGACAAACAACCTGCTTGTATCATCTGGAATACCTCTCATAATCATGTCCTAGCGAACCCAAGCCACACATCTTTAACTATATGGAAGTTCGAATGCTCGCTTCATCATAGGCGTAGGCGATGTTGCACCATTGTCACCCAACCATCATCATCGCCACCCAACCATCAACACCATCGCCACCCAACCATCAACACCTACATGCACCTCGCCAAGCCAAGCATACTCGGACAATCGATTGCCCATTGTGCAATCGTGTTATC
>JASDQU010299477.1:1775-13956 GCA_032191745.1 Picea mariana
GAGACCTCATCGATACCTCCCAGCCAACGCTAGGGGTACTCTACTTCCCCCTTAGCCCCCCGAGCCACAAATGGGCCACACACTATCCAGATGGTACGTCTAGCTCCCAGCTTGCCTCGCAAGGCTAAGCTACCACTCCTATCCGAGATGGGAAATCCCAACTCCTCACAAATAAATCAGTCAAGTCACTAATCCGGCAGTGTAACGTTACACTAATAGCCGATCCCCCTCTTCCTTCTCCTTTCTCTCTTTTATAGAATTTTAGAACTTCCATTCTTTCCCTAATCTCATCAAAATTTAAGTTTTAATAAAAATCTTCTAGAAATTCTCCTTCGTACAAGTGTCATCCATCCCCCACTTTCCTCCAATAATTATTTTCTTTAAATTAATAATTGTCTCATTTCCCTCACCCACCTAGAGTTACTCCTAAATTTACCCCTAGGTGTTCCTAGATTCCCTTACAGGTTTTAAATACTTTCCCTAAAATGAAGTTGTTAATTTAGTTCAATTTAGAAGGTTCTTAATTGCAGATTCTTTACTAAGTTGACCTCTCTTTTTACCATAAGTTCCCCTCTTTCCCTTATTATGTTTCCTCCATTCCTTAGATTCATAAATTTTATTATTCCCTTCTTTCCCCTTTTTATTAGAGCCAAAAATGGTAGTTGCGCAAATTAACCTCTATTCCTTTTTATTAATAATTTAATATCTTTTACACTTTCACAAGTTAAATAATTAAATTCTTCTTTACTCCCCCCCCGCCCTTTTTTTTTTCACATATTTTATTTAAGTTCTTACTCTCTTCATTTTACCCAAAAATTTATGAAGTCCACAATTATTACTTAAGTGGTTTTTAATTTTAACCTTTATTATTTTATTTTTAGAGAGATAATTTCTTACGGGTAGACAAAATTTTACCCCTAGCGAAGTTTTAGACTTCGGGCTTAGATTCTAAACTAGGCGACATTTTAATTAGGGAAGTTGTTTTAAAATTTCTTAATGAGACATTAGTCTTAGGGCCATCTAGGTTCGTTCTTTTAACATCATCAACGTGACGTGCCCTTCAGGATGCACTACGTGCTCCAAGGGTGCCACTCGCCTCTTTTGTTTCTCTTGCGCGACGTGCCCTTCAGGACACACCACGTGCTCCAAGAGTGCCACTCACCTCTTTTGTTTCTTTTGCGCGACGTGCCCTTCAGGATGCACCACGTGCTCCAAGGGTGCCACTCGCTTTTTGACTTATTGGTAGGCATCAATAAACCCTGGAGTCAATACTCCACCAGGTGAAGTTGTGGGAGACTAAGGGATTCTAAGGAATAATGCCCCTGCCTTATTGCGTGCCCCTTAGAATAATCACGAGCGACTATCGCAGTCTTCCCTCACGGCATCGTGGGCCCTCTCGAACTAGGTAATCGTTAACCTATAGTTTGAGCCACGACGGGAGTGCTAGTAGGTTGTGGCAGGGTTGCTGTCCACACCTCTCCCTCAACCTCTCTGGTAGTCGTGTGTGTGGCCCCTTTACTCCATATGTGAGTCTGGTCGTCAAGCTATCGTCAGCTTGCATCATCAACAATCATGTCAGGCATGTCCACATCATATCATCTAATCAAATGTACTAAAATCATAGTAAAACAATCAAACCCCAATAGCACACTCCCTGACTCAATCCGGAGTCCAAGGGTTCCATCGATGCCTCTACATTCTCAAGATCCAAAACCCTGCACACTCAGTAAAACCAAGTTAATAGCACTTGTCTATGTCAATGCAGTAAAACATCATGTCATCTATCATAACACATCATAATCAAGGACAAATGTTTTAATATCATAATAGTCTGGATCACTTGCGAGCAAGTGTCCTCAAAGAATAAATTTTCTCAGTGCGCCAGAGCGGGATGTTACACAATAATTATTGAGTTGTATCTATAAAAGTCAAAGACAAAAATAATTGTGTCATATTTTTATTTGGTAATATTTAACTAAACATAAACCTCACCTTGATTAAGATCTTGGTAATATCATTTCAAGATATGATAAATATTCTTAAAATACTAAATAAAGAATAATTTATATTATCACTATTTCAAGTCTTTCAAAAAATAAATCTCTTATTAATTAAAATCATAATGAAATCACTTTAAATTATTGAGGTGCTCTAAAGCCGAGTATGGGATAGATGTTCATGTAATGTAATTACCCATTATAGGAGAGATGTCCATGTAACATAAGGCATTAAAATAATAATAATAAATTATGTGGCCTCCATATATATATAGATATATACTTTCAATGAATAACAACCAACCTAGATCCATTTAATTCCAAATCTAGGATCTAAGTCCAAATCTATCAAGCTATAGAGAGGGATCAAATCTCTGCAAAACTTGAGGAAAGGTTAAAGGTTTCCTCCACTAGAGATTCGATCCCTCTAGGCACTTGATAACTCCACCTCTAGAGATTTGATCCCTTTAGGTGCTTGATAGTTGTCGAGTTAAATAGATCTAGGACAGTTATATATATGATTATATTATAATCATTGTTTAGTTCAGTTATAACAATGATTATAATATAATCACATATATATTCAAAGAAATCGCCAATTTAGTGGGTAAATTTATTTACTTCGACTCTGATTCCTTAAGATGGTGCAACAAACAAACTACTTGGGTGTTGGTGGAATTTGAAATGGACATGGGTCTACCTACGTCTATAGAAATCACTTGTGTCACTCTTGTGGTTCCCCTGGTCACTTAAAATATTCTTGTCCTTCAAAATCTTGGTATAGAGGTGCAAAAGAATCAACCTTGGATCCATCTTTTCAGGTCTCTCTGACTCGTTGGCCCCACAACACTCTAGAGTCCTTCCCGAGTAAGATGACACCTCTCTTTCCCTCATTTTTTTCTTCTTTGTCGGATAAAGAATCGATTTTTCTTTGTGACCATAAAAAGTGGGTCCAAGAAATTTTCGGTGATTTTTGGAAAATACTGATGAATCACAACCCAGATCTGGTTGGTCTATTGGGCCCCATTTATGGGGTATGCCCCCCTCCTTTGACTAGTATTTCCCCCCCAGTATTCGAGCTCCCCCTACCTTCTCCCCCTGCACCCCATAGTCAAATTCTTGTTTCCTGTCCCTTGACAATATCCTCATAATCCCCCTCCTTCAAGTTTGGCCTCTCTCTCCCCTGCTTTACTTCCGGTCTCTAATGCCTATACCTTGGACCCCCTCTTAGACTGTAAGTCAAATGTAACATTAAGGAAGAAACCACGACCTCATCCCATTAAACTTTCAGGTGTTGTCGAAGGTGGCCTGACCCCTCTTCCATTCCCCCCTATCCCCCCCCTCTCCTCTTTTTCAAAACCCTTCAATTGTCTCACATGATCGCCCCCCTTCCTCGGCCCTTAGAGCAGGCTTGTTGTTTCCGGTGGTGGATCCATGATTCTCTTATCCTTTAACATTCACGGGTTCGGAGTTGCCTCAAAGCTAGCCTCCCTCAAATCATTATTTTCACAAGTTGCCCTAGCTATTAATTTTTTTGCAAGAGACCTTTGTAAGTTCTGAAAATGCAAAGTGCTCTTTCCCAAAGTGCCTCCCCTTGTGGAACTGTGTTGCAATGGAACCTAATTGCAGATCGAGCAGACTCTTAGTAGGGTGGAACCTTGTTTTGGCTGAGCTTAATGCCCTTGGCACCATTGCAGGTATATTCTTGGAGGGCAGGTTCAAAAATTCAGCAGAAAAGTTCAAATTACTCAACTGCCATGCTCCGTATAAGGACCGTGAGAGCTTCTGGCAACTGATTGTGGACTCTGGACTCCTCAAAGAACCGGGACTCATAATTGGTGGTGACTTAAATTTTACACTGTCCACCCAAGATATTTGGGGGAGCTTGGCAAGAGCAGATCCTCTCTTTGATTATTTCTTAAACCTCCTTCAGGATCCTGGTCTTGTGGACCTTACCCCTTCACACCTGTTACCGACTTGGTGAAAGGGCCGCGCTGGCAAGGCTGGAATTACTAAACGTCTTGACAACTTCCTCTTGGATGGAAATCTTCTCTCCAACCAGCATACCCTCAAGTCATGGACCATAAACTTAGATATCTCGGATCATAATCCAATTTGCCTACAGTTTTTTGCTGACCATCGATGTGTAAATTCTCCCTTTAAATTCAAAATTTCATGGATCTTAGAGCCGGACTTTAGATCACTAATCCTTTCGACTTGGGCCTCCATGGAAAACTGGACTAATAAGTCCTCTTGTGCTCTGGTTTGTGAAAAGTTGAACTTCTTAAAGAAGCATGTGATAACTTGGCAAAAGGGGAAAAAAGAGAAAAAAAAGTTAGATTTATCTCTCATAGATTCAAATCTGACAAGGATTCTAGAGAGCCGAGAGTCACATATTTTCTCACAGGAGGAACTCAATCTTTTGAGAGCCCTAAATTTAAGGAAAGAAAATATTCTTGCCACTGAAGAATCGACCTGGCGAATCAAAAGCCGTGCCCTCTGGCTTCAAGATGGTGACACGAATACCAGATTCTTTCAAAATTTTGCCACACAGAGAAGACTGAAAAATTCAATTTGGGATATCACCAATGTTGATGGTGTAACCCTTTCCAGTGACTCAGAGATCAAGGAACATGCATACCTTTATTTTAAATCTCAGTTCGAGGCCCCTGAAGCAGAAGATATGTGGAATCAGTTCCATATCATAAAATATGTTCCAAGAATATTCTCAGATGCAAAAAGTGATGAATTGTGACTCCAGTCACTATCGAAGAACTTGAGACTACTATTAAAAAATGTTGAAGGAGAAGATCCCCGACTCGGATGGGTGGACACAAGAACTCTTACTCTCCTTCTTCGACATCTTGGGGAAGGATCTACTATTGGCAATCGAGGAATCTAGAAACAAAAGATACATCCCAGGGGTTCTAAATGCTACTTTTTTTACTCTTATTCCAAAAGTAAGCAAACCTACAACTTTCAATGATTTCAGGCCCATAGCCTTATGCAACTTTGTTTATAAAGTGATCTCGAAGATTATTGCAAACAGTATCAAAGACAAATTAGCCAGCTATATTTCAAAAGAGAAGTTCGGCTTCCTAAAGGACAGGTTGATTTATGATGCTATCGACCTAGCTCAAGAAAGTCTCCATACAGTTAAAACAAAAAATCTCAACTTCGTTATCCTGAAAATAGATTTAAAAAAGGCTTACAATAAAGTCAGATGGAAATTTCTGCGATTAATTCTAATCCAGATAGGGCTTAAGTGGGATGTCGTCCAATGGATAATGGCTTGTGTCCAAAATGGCAGAATGACAGTGCTTATAAATGGTTCCCCCACCTTTTTTTTTAAAAGCCACCGAGGACTGAAACTGGGATGCCCCCTCTCACCTCTCACATTCCTTCTTATAATCGATTGCCTAAGTAGGCAGATCAAAAAGGTAGTTTCAAATGGATCCTTTAAAGGAATCAAAATAACTATTGACACTTTTCTTTCACACTTGTTGTTCGTAGATGATGTCCTTATACCGAGGAATGATAATTTCGAAGAGTGGTCCTTCTTAAACAAAATTTTAATTATATTCTGCAAAGCCTTGAGCATGGTTATTAACTGCCAAAAATCCTACTTCATAGCCCAAAATATTGAACCAGACTTAGCCATAAATCTGAGCACAAATTTTAATATTCATTTCTGGGTGTTTGATGATGGTATGAAGTATCTTGGATACTTTCTAAAGGCTAATAAATATAGAGTGACAGATTGGAACTGGCTAATTAAAAAAATTGAAAAAAGTATAGAAAGCTGGTCTTTTCGGTGGATTTCCCTTGGCAACAGAGTTGTCCTTACAAAGGTAGTCCTCCAGAGCATTCCTATTTATTGGTTCAGCTTAGTCAAAATTCCCTCCTCCACATTGCTTCGTAGTAAACAACTTATCACCAACTTCATTTGGCGTGGGTCCAAGAAGTCAAATGGTTTCCACCTAGCCAGATGGAAAAAGATAGCACTCCCAATGGAGTGCAGAGGATGGGGTTTATGTAATCTAGAATGGTTTGCTCAAGCTCTCGCAACAAAGTCTTGTTGGAGAGGCCTCTTTGGCGACAAATTGTGGAGTTTAGTTTTGAGGAAGAGATATATGAAGGGAATTGATGTCCCCTCCTGGATCAAAAGACACAATTTTAATTTCCCTTCAGCTTCCATCATTTGGAAGAGCCTTATGTCAGCATTACTGATCATTCTAAGGTGGATAGCATGGAATGTGGGTAGCGGAAAGAAGATCTCTCTCGGTCTTGATGATTTTATTGGAGGTAACGATTTGTGTTTCTTGTCCCCAACTCTCATCTCTCATCTTCACAAACTGAGTATTTTCACTCTAGCCCAAGCTAGCCGTCCCATTAATACAACCTCCTCGACTGTGTGGGTCGATGCATTTCAATTAAATATATCTAGAGAACTTGCGGAAAAATGGGATGCTTTCTCCCTCATCCTTCAAACCAATGGAATCACTTTATCCGATTCAAATGACCATCTTGTATGGTCATGGAATCGCTCACAGGGAACTATCCTCGCCAAATTAGCTTATCACTCCACATTTTTACAAAGTTCAAGGATGAAAAGCAGTGGTGGTTCAAAGCCATTTGGTAGGTAAAAGTCCCAAGCAAAATTATTTTTTTCATTTGGTTATGTCTAAAAGACAACATTCTTTCTGGGGCCAACTACCAGCGCAGAGGGGGAATTTGGCCTTTTGCTTGCAGTTTATGCTTAAACTCCAAAGATACAACAAAACATATCCTCACTTCATGCATAGTCTCAAAATCTTTATGGAAAATGATCCTCGATCAATTGATGATTCAGGTTGATTGGGGAGATCAAAATTTGGAAGGAAATCTATTTAACTGGTTTATCCGACACCCAAAGAAGAGACACGTTCCCTTTATGGTGTTATGGGGCATTTGGAAATACAGGAACAAGATATTATTTGAAAACTGGAATAGACATGATTCCTTCATAGCAAATACGATTTTTCTTTCAATTCAAGAATTACAAGAAGATTTTAAGCCAGATAGGATGGTCTCCATTCTAAATCCTGTATATATTTTTATGAATATCCTATTGGTTTCTTTGACGGGGTTGCTTTAGGAAATAGGTGCGACATTGGATTATTTATAAAACTCAACAATGCTCACAACTTCAAAGCCTACTTTGCAGGAGGAGAGGGAAACAATACTAAAGCATAACTTTTAGGACTGTGGGGTCTACTACATTTAGCTACACTTCTTTCTCTGAACAAGCTAATGGTAGCCGACGACTCAAAAGTTACTATTGAATGGATTAAAGGTGTCTCAAGATTCAATTGTCTCTACCTCAGGCCTTGGCAACAAAAAATAAAATCACTTCAAGATTAGTTTGATAGTATAAATTACATACATGTCCACAGATCCTTCAACCATGTCACCGATCAACTCTCCAAACAGGCACTGGATTTTCCCCCTGGGTGGCTCTTCTTTGAGGAGATTTTAGAAGGAGCAACAACACATACAAAAAAAATCTCCCTTTTCTAGCTTCAGTTTGCCTTCTACAAATCTGCAGTTTTTTGTTAAAAGACATCGTTATGATGAAGGAATTGTATTTAAATGGATGAAAAGACTTTTTTCACGATGATATAGCCTATATATATTTTGTAGTCTAACCTCGGGAAACTTTGTTTTTTCTCATGAATTTATTGAGAATTACACAATCTACCGACTGAAAACTTATATGTACTCATGAATGTTTCACTTGATTCTTAATTGAATAATAGTGAGACTGCTTTTTTTTCAATATATATATATATATATATATATATATATATATATATATATAAACAAATTTGCATAGTCATATGTCTCCCCTATTCAAACAGATGTTCAAGAGCCATTTAAAGAAAAACACTCTTCATACTTCTCTTTCTTTAAAGTTTATCAAGAAACCTTATCATCAGAAATAAAGTGGTTCATTTTCTCAAAAAATTACATAAACAATTACATCATTTAAAAAGCAAATATGTAAAGAGTTCTCAGTGTTAAAACACAAAAGTATATCATGTTATATTCAAGGTTTGTAAGTAAAATCAGTGGTATGTCCATCTTGTAGGATGGATATAATCCAAGTACCATTCTCTAATCCCAATTCAACTTTTGAAAGGTCATCTGCTATGTTGTGCATGCCCTTGTATATGTGAGACAAATAGATATGTCGAGAACTTGTCATATGTATTTGTATATTGTCATATAGGGATTATAAAATTAATTTGTTTATTGAAGATTCCTTTCATATTCATTTGATGACCGAAAGAGAGTCACCAAATATTTGAATTGTGAGACCCCATGCTTTTGGGCTAACTGAAGAATTAATTTGAGCGCCATCAGTTCACGGAAGTTGTTAGATTCTTAACCAACACCAACTTTGAAGGATATATTGTGATTAAAAGAAATATATAAGATTCCTTTTGCACCTCCTTTGGGAGTATTTCCTTGTGAGGCACCATCAAAATATGTCCAAGGGATAGCCTTGTTTATTACCTCTTCCTTAAAATCATGTATTTTTTTTCCCTCTGCCTGTGGATAAGCATTTAGGATATTTAGAGATTGGATCACACATTTGAGAGGGAAAGTCTCCTTTCCTTAAAAAAAAATCTCAAATTCCTAACAAGTCATGCTCCCTAAGCTATGTTGAGGGGGAGGGCTTTGATCTTCCTTGTGTCCTTTTCATGCTCCCTTGTTTGCATACATTACACCAACTTGGGTCATTCAAAAAAAAACTAAAGCACCTCCCATGTAGGAGCCTTATTGTTTAATATCAACCACATAAACATTTTAATTTTGGAAGTACACCTTAATTTTTAGATGGTTCTCCACCACCAAGCATGTTGTCCCTCTAGTCCTTCCTCAACAAGTGCTCTATGCCCTAGCTTAGGTACATAAGTTCCATAGGGACTTAGAGACCACAACAATTTCTTCTCATATTTTAACTTTTTTTATCTTTTAAAACCTTTGTATAACCTTTCCAGGCTTCAACAAAGTCTTCTCTTAGACCCAACTCCTCCCAAGTGATCCATTGTTGTTGTCAGTTCATAGACCTTTCCCAATTTACAATATGTCTAAGAGTGTAAAATAATTTACTTCTAAGTTCCTAGATCAAGTGAGGAGGTAATATATGCACTATCCAAGGGTCAAGGTCAATTTGAACTTTATCAACTTTTCCCACCTTCCAAATCAGCCTATTACCTACCAAATGAAAGGGTGATCTAGAGATTTATCCTAGAAATCGTTAATCAACAAAAATAGCAAACCTTAGAGCCCCACCTCTATCTTCTTCATTATATTAACTTCATCGTTCACAATATAATTTATAGGTATTGCACGACATTCAAAACCTGAATTATATTACAACCCTAATCCCTTAACCATAATTAGATTATAATACATGCCAAAAAGTAAAGCAAAAACAACCCAAAAATTTTGGTAAGGGGCTCCCACCTCAAAACCTAGGACAAGGGGGGATAGCTTCCCAGCCACCACCATCCCCACCCCAACACATACGAACAAAAGTTGGGGATATCCATGCAAAGAATATAACAATTCTCCCACTTATTGTTTTCTTTGCAAACATGGGGTCCTTCAATATTATCAGACTTCATCGATGAGTCCACAACATTCTTCAAGGTGTCAGCCTTCACTAGAAACACCTTCTTGTCTTCAACCATGTGATCTATAAACTATGTGATCTATAAACTATAGTGAATATTCCAATGGAAATGTTAATCACAACATATCTTTGTTTATTCATAAGAGGAGAATATTCAAACGCATCTGGAGGCGTGGAGGACCAGAAGCTATGCTATAACGTATTCAGATATAGCCAGTAACGTCTGAGGCAAGCATGCTAGTCTAGTGTTATTCTTGTTTAATAAGAATGTTGGTTGGAATTTATTTAATAAGAATGTTGGTTGGAATGTGACCTGTAGAATTTGCTAAATAAATCAGCAACATTCTTGTGCACCGCTCAACCCCGCCAAGCCGTGTATGGCAAAATATGGAACAAAATAGCAACCGTCAATAGTTTGTCAGTGACTTTAAATATATTAATGTTTATTTTCACTTTGCATTTATAGAAACAATTCAAAGGAATTGATAAACATTTTTGGGTGCGAAAATTTAGAAATTTATCATTTTTTATTTTCTATCGTGTTAATCTTAATCTGGATAGTTATCACTTGCTGGTATCCGATAATCTGGGGTGACTTATCATCTCAAATAGGTCATAAGAAGGTAGAATTTTGCTCATACCATTGCAGAAAAACTCTTAACCAAATGTAATAGTTTTAATTTATAATTAATATATTTATAAAATATAAAATAAAATTCATTTATTTTTAAATATAAATTAATTTTATTTTAATTTCTATATATAATAAATTATATATGTAAATTTTGTAAATTAGTTTGAATAGTTAAGTATATACTAGGGACCGAGAGATCATATCACACTATTAAATTAAATTAAAGGCCCTTGCTAAGCAAAGGACACATCGTGAACTAATTTTTAATCTCAGCATTCCCTTCCCTCCCTTGAAGAAAACACCGTTGCAAATGTCTTACAAAGATGGTTACATAAGTTAGGAGATTATTTCTTTATTAATAGGTGCTTTTATGTAACGATAAAATTTTACATATTGCTTTTGGATTAAAGCCATCTTAGAGATTTTGTAAGAAGTTGGGAGGGTTGGGAAAGAGATGTGGAAAAGAAATGATATATATAAAACATGTAAAAATAGGTGAAATATATATTTTTAATTAAATATATATTAAAGTAATGTTAAAGAGGAAATTTAAAATTAAAATAAATGGTTGAGATAATATTTAAAGAAATAAATTCATCTCGATGGGGTGTTACCTGGACAAGGTCCCAGGACACTTGGAACCAGGCAGTTAGGAGAGTTATTAACCCTGGTCGCCAGCCTAAGGACATTAACTCCCCCATGGCTCACACCATGAGAGGAGTAATGGTAGTGTGCTTGGCTAGACTAGTTGGGTTAATGGGCGAGCGATCCGGCTAGACTAGGCATACCAGGATTGAGCTGGCTGTCAACTCGGCTTCAATGCAGGTTGCAGCTATCAACTCAGGATTCAATGGTGTCAAGAGGTCTAAACAGGCTCTCGCCTTGGTGTTTTATTCCATTCCTCATTCGCCCTGGTGCACTCCTCCCGTCGAGCTCTTCGACTCTCCCATGATTTCCAGAATTACCGCTCTCTGTAACACTTTTTCGTGCACTAGGGACCTCCTCCCCGGCTTTGACACCCTCCATTCGCCTTTCACTCTCAGTGACCTCAAGCACCCTCTCAACACGTCTGTCTCCTCCCACTCCCCTCAACACCTTCCATCAACCTCCATTCCTGCAACCTTCCACCTCCATACTCCCCCCAGCATGCCTCAGGAGAGAGGAAAATCCAAGAGGGGTGCTCGTTATTACAACACCCTCTCTCGTCGCAATATGCTCACCCCTTCCCAACAAGCTCTCATTTCTCATTTTGCGAGCCCTCAACACACTTTCCAGAGGACTCAGAAGGCTCCTCAATCGGCTCCTCTCCAGTTCCACAGCGTCAGCTTTGTCAAAGCGGAAGCGTCCTCTTCTATTGCTCACTTCCCTTTGTCCATCCCTCCTCCACTCCATGGCTTGAGCTTGGTAAAAGAGGAGGTTCCACTGTCAGGCATCGCCCTCCTCTGGCCACCAATCTCCTACCCCCCCAATTGTCAATCCAGGTGACCCCCACTACGGTGACAAAAGTTGCATGGTGGAGGAGGAAATCCCCCCAAGCTGGTAATTGGAGAAAAACACAGTGGCAGCCAACGAAATCACCGCAGAAATAGTTGGTAAGGAAGAGGAGGAGGAGCAGCCTCAACATTTCTCCAACCGCCTCGTGGAGGAGAACCTTCAACTCCTATTCGAAATTAGGTAGAAACAGGATGACCAGATGCATTCCTAGAGTATCCCTAGTCAAAGGATGGACATCTTGTTCGGCTCCTTAACGGATGCTCCTGTGCACACTAGATTCCCTATAAGCAAACAAGATTCACCCTAGCCTACACAATTCATGGACAACCTGGCTCAACTACGGATTGAAGCCTCCAGGTTTTGGATTTTTGC